>CM053573.1:67607126-67790913 GCA_028646485.1 Cryptoprocta ferox
ACCCTTTACCCCAGCTATTCCAATTCTAGGCATTTATTTCATAGATATATTTGTAAATGTGCATGGTATTCACTGCAGCATAGTTTGTAGTAGCAAAAGTTTGGGAACAACTTAAATTTCAATGGTAGACTAAATATACCATGATACACCTACTAAGGGTAGAAGGGAGGGATACTGGGTGGCTGTGAGATAGTGATAAAAGGAAGACTTTTCACTCTATACCCTTATTGTATTTTATAAATGTTAGACCATGAGAATGTACTAGTTTCATATACAGGAAATAACATTTTTAAATAAAAAATACACCAGTACAATGAAAAACAAGTAACATAATGGATTTAAGAGTCAAAAAGCTTATAGCTCAAATTTAACAACCAGTCTCCTTCCTCTATAATCTTAACCTCTTTAAGACTCAGTTCCCTCATCTATAAAACAAAGCAAAACACAACAAAACCTGAGGAGCATAATCTTTCTTCTATATCCTAGAAATCTATCTTTCCCAAACAAGTCCAGAGTGGCTATGATCTCACTTTTTTTGATCCTAAAAGACAAAGGATAGAACACAAAAATTAAGAATAGTTTGTTGTTGTTTCTTTGACATTAGCATACAGCAAGGGCAAAGTGAAATGAGGGGCATTTAGCTCCATAAACACATTTCCAGGATGGTGGAAGTAGTATAGAATACTGTTGATCAACAGGCTATTTGTCAGGGTTAATCATCCCATATCAGGCCAAGGAACCAAACCCTTTCTCAGACCAACTCCAGATGTGCTTCTTGCCCTCTTCAGTGTTTCCTCAGCCACACAGCCTCTCAATTGCCTATGAGTTACCCCCAAGTCTTTGGCAAATCTGGGTGGGTATAGTAACCAAATGGCCAGAAGGGCCACTGTTAATGAGAAAATCTGGGGACTAAATACGAGTTATCCATTCTTTTCCCAAGCGGTTATTGGCCAGGATAACCAAACCCTCTGATTTACATCTGTTGTTTCAGCATATTAATAAGAACAGCCCCCTTTCACTTTAAAATGAGCATATTAATAAGACCAATCCCCTTTCACTTTCAAAATGGGCCTGGTTTTTAATATAAATTATAGTCTTTGCACTAAATAAGTATATGTTCTCCTTAGGCAGAACAAGCTTGGCTTTCAATTTATTGTGTCTTTTAATATATTCTCTCAAATACCTATCACCAAAACATTTTGTCTTTAACAGATTCCATTGCCCTTCAGACTTTTCCTTTTCCTTTCTCGTAGAAAATACATTGCTGATTTTTTTTTCATTTTCCAAAAGAAATTATCTTATCTCTCAAGCCATATTTGTTTTTTCCTCTGGGTAGTGAGTTTTCTCCTAGATTATTACCAACTCCTTTCTTGTACTCCCTTAACCTTCCTAATGAAAACATGGTGGAGGAGGGAAGGATATCCTTGGCTTACTCCTTGTCCAATACTGGCATGAATAGTCCTTTGGTTATTTAACATAAAACTGAACAGGCAGAATGAGATAACAGGAGAAATACTGGAGATCAAACTAGACCAGCAAACTTTATAAGCAAATGTGTGAGTATTTGTTCCACCTAAAATGCAATCAGTTTGCGGATGGCCTTCTATTATTTATAACTAATGTCTACAAAGAGTAGCACCACTCCAGGGTAAAAAGAACACGAAGATGGAAGAACTTAGGTTTTAGTTTCAATTCTATTACTATTTGTTTTACTACAGGGGAGGCTTTCACTTCTTAGTTTCTATGAACTTTCATTTCTTCATGTATATAATGAGATGATAAAGTAGATAATCTCAAAAATGACTTACTTATAAAATTCTATTAATTCTAAAACTGTTAAAAATTAGTGCTTGTTAATTATAAGCTTCAAATGCACATACATCTTATGAACCATAAGTGATCTGTGGATAGATTAACAACAAGCTGGGTAACAAGCTAATGTGATCAGATCAGAGTAAGGTACTGCATTCTGAAGGTGTGTTAGAGAGCACATGAAAAGTTCTTGCCTTCAAAACGCTCTACTATCACATCTGACCATGATCTTTGAACTGTCTGATGGCATTTTGAAATCTGACCTGACACCACTACACCTTGTTACTATGCCCTATTTTTCCTTGTTGGCATTTTACCTTGCCCCATCGATCTGCTTATTATTCAAGGGGAGCCACGTCTAAAATACCACATCATATATCAGAAGGGTTGTGATCGACATGAGACATTATCTAAACACTTTTGCAAAAAAAAAAAAAAAAGCATTCTCTGGAATTTTGAGGACTCAAAAACTATGCTTCATACAGCCATGATTTAGCTAAGGAGAACTGGGATCCCTAGCCTGAAACTGTCCAGCATCCACATCTATTTGTATTTCACTACTCCTCTATTACAACAGAGAACAAATATACTAACACTATTAAGTAACCACAAATATCTTCTATATACTGGAAATGTATACGTTTGTGGCTGTAACTGCCTCTTATTCCCTAGTGCTTACCTGGGTTTGAGTCTAGACCTACATTTATAGAGTAGCCAGAGCACTTACCATAGTAATGGAAAGAACCAAAAAAGGATTGAGAAGGAGAACTGGAGAATTTACAGATAAGTAAGGACAGCTGCCTATAAAACTTTGTATTCCTAACAAACACTCAAGGAAGTTTCTCTTTATAATAATCCCTAAAAACGGGGCACCTGCATGGCTCAGTTGGTTAAGCATCTGACTTCGGCTCAGGTCATGATCTCACAGTTCCTGAGTTCGAGTCCCACATTGGGTGAGATCAAGCCCCCCTTTGGGTGAGCACGAGCCCTGTTTCAAGTGAGACCCACTTCTCACTCACTCTCTCTGCCTCTCATGGGGTTCTCTCTCTCTGCCCCTTGCTCACTTGCAGCCTCTCTCTCTCTCTCTTTCAAAAATAAATAAATGAAATAAAACAGCTTAAGTTAAAAAATAATAATAATCTCTAAAACCACTTGTCCAAAACAGGAAGAGTATCTAGAACACATATTAATAGCTTATGTAGTCAAAAATTGCTACTTAGTGATGTAAACTAAGCATACAAATAAGGAGGGTTTAAAAATAGTAAAGTGAGTTTTTTAAAAAACCTAAAAAATTATATCAGTAAAGATAAAGTTAAGTGATAAGCATCTCCCCACTTAGGATATTTTATCCTCTACCATTCAGCAGCATCTAGCAAGGGTATTAACTCATAGAAAGGGAGATGTAGGGGACAATTCTGAAGGCGATTAAAAATGTGACAGCCTGACATATTATTCGAACCTTTGTAAAAATAGACAAGATTATAATCCAGCTAATATCCTATTGTCTCTCTTCCACTATACCTCATAGCTGTGACAACAGCCCAGGAAGCAAGTGTGTACCTCTATGCCTCACAGCTGTAACAACATCCTAGGAAAGAGGCTTAAAATAATAAGAAAAAAATGAAATTTTATGGAATACAGTTATTCTGCCAAATAGAACAGCTGGGAAATAGGTGGAAATCCTCTCCCAACTACCCTTTACAGGTAAACCAAGGAAAGAATATAGAAAGTAGGTGTATATTTGATAAATACAACTGAGTGCTAAAAACAAGAGTAAAACAACAACATAATTAGGCATTTACTTACAAGGAGTTCCTCTGCTGGCTTCTTCCATAGTTACCCTGACATAGGGCTTACTAAAGTCTACTTCAATTTCATCAGAAAAAGGAGCTGGCTGCTGTAAGCCCTTAAGATGCGGAAAGTGAAGGAAAAGAAAGTTAAATTCAATGGTATAGACTGAAATACTCAAAAAAAAAAAAACTTTAAAGAACAATCAGTTATTCAATACGCTGGTGATTAAATTCCTCCTAAAACCTCATAACATACAAAAAAAAAAATAAGGCATTCCAAAATGACAGGTGAAAGTTGCAATCTTTTACCAAATAGGTAAATCAGTAAATCATGATATGAAAGATAAATATCCTGCTGGTGATTTCAGGATAATATTGAGAGAGGTGGCTGGGAAACTAAGCATAGTCCCAACTAACTGGGTCCAGAATGACAGCTCCTCCATCACATGGCAGAACACCCAAGTCTGTTCTATGTGATGAAATTGCCAAGCTTCTAATGTACATTTTTATACCACTTCAACTAAGGGACTGCGAAGGCAAGCAGCTCCTGTGTACTTTATTAAGTATGATTATCTCTGTATAATGCTTTACACTGTAAATATGTTCTTTTTTATTTTTTTAATGTTTATTAATGTTTGAGAGAGAGAGAGAGAGAGAGAAAGAGAGAGAGAGAGAGAGAGAGAGAGAGAGAGAGAGAGAGAGAGAGAAACAGTGCATGAGTGGGGAAGGGGCAGAGAAAGGAGGGAGACACAGAATCTGAAACAGGCTCCAAGCTCTGAGTTATCAACAGAGCTGAACTTGGGGCTCAAACCCATGGACCTGAGCCGAAGTTGGACACTTAACCGACTGAGCCACCCAGGCGCCCCGACTTTAAATATGTTCTAATGCTCATAACAGTCCTGTGAGGCAAGTAGTATAAGAGTCAGTATCCTCAATTTAAAGATGAGGAAAACAAGGTTCAAAGAAGTTATATGAATTATATGCAATTACTCAGAGGCAAAGTTGAAATAAGAATTTAGGAATGCTCTTTCCTCTACAGAGGAAAGCCTTACTTAAGAGGTTTTGTTAAATTTATTAAGTATTTTATTCTATTTGATGCCATTATGAAGGGAATTGTTTTTGCTTCACTTTATTTTTGGATTGTTTCTTGCTGGTATATAAAAATGCAAGTTGATTTATATGTGCAAATGTGTGTCTGTGTAATTTCAGATGATTTTTGTATATTGCTCTTCCGTCTTGTGACTTTGTCAAACTCAACTATTAGTTCTAGCACTTTGGTAGATTCCTTAGGATTTTCTACATTTGAGATCATGTAATCTATGACTCAAGACAGTTTTACTTACTCCTTTCCAATTTGGACGCCTTTAATTTCCTTTTATTACCCCTTTTCGCCTTAGTTAAAATCTCTAGCACAATGCTGAATAGAAGTAACAAGGACAAAAATCTTTGCCTTTTCCCCAATCTTAGGGGTGAAGCATGCAATCTTTCACCATTAAATATTATGTTAACTGTAGGTTTTTTTTATAGATGCCATTTTATCAGCTGAGGAACCACCCTTAATTTTGTTATTTGTTTAGAGTTTTTATAATAGGTGTTGAATTTTGTCACATGCTTTTTCTCTATTACTGAAACAAGCATATTGTTTTTGTCTTTTGTTACTTACAGTGTATTAGATTAATTGATTTTAGGTTGTTAAACTAACCTTGCATTCCTGAGTGAAATCCCTCTTGGTCATGTTGTATAAATCTTTTTACATGTTCCTATTGTTACAGATTTTTGCATCTAAGTTCATGAGAAAATTTTAACTATAGGTTTCTTTTCTTGTGCTTTTTTTGCCTGGCTTTGATGTTCAGCTTCACAAAATGAGAAAGTATTTTCTTTTCCTCTATTTTCTGATAACGTTTGTTCAGAATAGGAAACTATTAGTTCCTTAAATGTTTCACCAATGAAGCATCTGGGTCTGGACTTGTCTTTGTGGGAAGAGTTTTAAAGACCAATTTGATTTTTTTTTTTTTTTAACTTGGGATAGGTCCACTCAGATTCTCTATTTCATTTTGAGTCAGTTGGCAATTTGTCTCTTTCTAGCAAGGTCTATCTCATTTAAATTGTCCACATTTTTTTGGCATTTAGTTGTTCATAACATTCCCTTATAATTCTTTTAATTTCTGTGGGTTATAGTGATGTTCACTTAGAATTTTAAATTCTAAACGTATCACATCATGATTGGACTGAATCCAGGGACTGGGAAAATATTGTTTTGTTTTTAGATAAGGATAGATTTTTAAGATTAGATTTTAAAAATCACTTATATGGGGCACCTGGGTGGCTCAGTCAGTTAAGCGTCGGACTTACGCTTAGGTCATGATCTCACAGTTTGGAAGTTCAAGCCCCATGTTGGGGTCTATGCTGACAGCTCAGAGCCTGGAGCCTGCTTCAGATTCTGTGTCTCCCTCTCTCTCTGCCCCTCCTCTGCTCACACTCTGTCTCTCAAAAATAAATAAACATTAAAAATTTTTTAATATAAAAAATAAAAATCATTTATATAATCTTAGTTAAGATATGCTAAAGCTACAAAGATAAGTGAAAACATTCATTTTTAGGAGATGTGTGTACATGTGTGTTATCCTTTTTAAGAAACTTTTTTTTTTATTTTAGTGTTTTATTTTGAGAGAGAAAGAGAGGGAGAGCGCAGGGAAGGGGCAGAGAGAGAGAGGGAGAGATTGAGAATCCCAAACAGGCTCAGCACTGAGCCACACAGGCACCCCTTTTAAGAACATTTTATAAAAGAGATAAGAATAGACCAAGGACACAAATACACAGTTTTCGGTAGTTAATAAATAGAGATTTCTCTACAGATTAAATAAGACAACTTATCTTCTAGAAGTCAGTGTTCAAGAGTTGCTTAACAGTAGTGTGTTTCTAAAAGAATATGCTACACAAAATAATACACATTCTATGATTCCATCTACATAAAGGTCAAAAATAGGCAAAGCTAAATCTATGATGAATAAAAGGCAGAGAAAAAAGAGGAAATTTGGGGAAAGTGGATACTGACGAGCCTTCTGGGAATACAGGTATACATATATAAAAATTTACTGAGCTGTACACTTAAGGTTTGTGCACTCTACTGTATGTAAGTTATACCTCTAGAAATAAATGATATTTGGCCATAAAAATGAATATAGTACTGATACATGCTACAACATGGATCTTGAAATCTTGAAAACATTATGCTATGTGAAAGAAGGCAGTCACAAAAGACCACTTATTTTATGATTGCATTTATATGTAATATCTAGAATAGGAAAATTTATACATAGAAAGTAAATTAGTGGTTACACTGGGCTTGGATGGTTAGGGAAAAATGGAGAGTGACTGATAATGGGTACCGGGTTTCTCTCTGGGGTAATGAAAACGTTCTAAAATAGATTATGATAATGGCTGCACACTCTGAATATTCTAAAAACTACTGGATTGCACATTTTAAATGGGTATGTAAATTATAATGGTATATGAATTACATCTCAATAAACTTTATATATAAATTTATACATAAAAACAGGCAAAAATACATCAAATAGAAAAAATTATGTTTATTAACAATAGTACATGTAGATAAAAGTTGAGCTTTATTGTGTCTCTGAAAGTTATTATCAATAGTGTACAGAAGTTGGCTGTTAAATATTCAGGAATTATATGGGCCATTTATTAAATCATCGGCAGTCTGAACTTATTACCCACAGAAATCAGCAAATGCTACACATCAGAGGGTTTTTCCCCCAGTGAGCCAGTTTACTAAAACACCACTGGTTATTTTGCATACTTAGAAAGAGATCAGTTCTGAGGTTATTATAGGGAGAAGAAAATGGACTTACAGATTTTCCCATTAATGTTGCAGTGGGAGTAGAAAGGGTGGCAGATTTTGTGAAGGAAGAATAGGTAGGACATGGCAAAAAGAAAAAATATTGTCACTTGAGAAAAAGAGGTATTCACAATGAGTTTTTGAACTGAAGAAAATTAGATTGTACTACCAGTAGCAGGAATGGAGAATTTTTAAAAAAAGAAGTTGAGATCAAAGAAAATGAGAAGTGAGAGAAGTCTTTGAGTGTGGTGATTCAAATGACCATTAGAGACCTTTTAGAATATTAATGAAAGTGAGAACCAGTGCCTTTAAGAAAATTAGAAGGGGTGCTTGCGTGGGTCAGTTGGTTAAGCGTCAGACTTCGGCTCAGGTCATGGTCTAGCAGTTCACAACTTTGAGCCCCGTGTCGGGATTTGTACTGACAGTTCGGA
Organism: Cryptoprocta ferox; assembly: GCA_028646485.1. Classification (NCBI taxonomy): domain Eukaryota; kingdom Metazoa; phylum Chordata; class Mammalia; order Carnivora; family Eupleridae; genus Cryptoprocta; species Cryptoprocta ferox. The sequence goes on from CM053573.1 coordinate 67,615,022, forward strand.
GCCTGGAGCCTGCTTAAGATTCTGTGTCTCCTTCTCTCTCTGTCCCTCCCCTGCTTGTACTCTGAATCTCTCTCAAAAATCAATAATAAACATTAAAAAAATTTTCTAACAAAATTGAAATTTTTAAATTTTAAACAAAGAAAATTAGAAGAAAAGAAAACAGATTAGTAATAATCTCTCATTAGATATGTGTACCCATAAAAGGAATGAGAAAAACTGCAAGGTACTAAAGGGGACAAAAAGATCAAGTGGCAGTTGTTGTTTTTTTTATGTTTGCTTGTTTGTTTTTTAAGTTAAGGAGATCTATGCATGTTCAAGACAGAGAGAAAGGAGTCAAAGAGACAGAAAATACCAGAGAAGGAATAAAACGATAGCAGAAAGGAAGAGTCTACAGAAATGGCATGGAATAGCTTTAAAGGACAGCACGGGAGAAGGTATTAACCCTAGAAATAAGGATCACACTTTTCTAAAAGCAGAAGAAAGGAAGTCGTGATAAAAGGACAATGTTAGATGTAAAGGAGGAAAGATGTACAAATGTATAATTGATGTCCTCAATTTTCTCAGTATAGTAAGAAGAACATGAAACTACCTACTAAAAACAAGGAGGTTGGAATGAGACTGAAATCTTGAGTAGAATAGAAAATATGTGGAATAGCTGCTGTGGGAAATATACCAGAGCATCAGCAAATACTGGGCACTATATTAAGCCCAATTAAGCCAGCAACATTAATCTACAGAACGCTAAGTTAACAGTCCAGGAAGAGAAACAAAGAATTAACAGAAACTGAAAGATCTAGGGTTAAGCCATGATAAATTGAAGGGAGGCAGAAGGGGGCAGTGAAGAGTTAAGGAGACAAAGGGATCTAGACATTTCTCCCAAGAAGATATACTAATTGCCAAAAAACACATGGAAAGACGCTCAACAACATCAGTCATCATGGAAATGCAAATCAAAAATGATACTACTTCATACCCAGCAGGATGGCTATGAGCAAAAAAGACAGGCAATAACAGTGATGGCAAGAACGTGGAGAAACTGGAACCTACATACACTGCTGCTGTGAATGTAAACTGGTGCCTAACTTTGGAAAACAGTTCTTCAAAATGTTAAATGTATAATACCATATGATTCAGAAATTATACCCATGGGGACGTAACCAAATGAAAACACATATTTTTTAAAATTTATTATTATTTTTTAAGTAGGCTCTACACCCAACATGGGGCTTGAACTCACAACCTCAAGATCAAGAGTCACATGCGCTACTGACTGAGCCAGCCAGGCACCCCTGGACACCCATTTAAAAAAAAAAAAAAAAAAAAACCTATACACAAATAATATTAATAACAGCATTATTCACAATAGCCAAAAATTGTAAACAATCCAAATGTCCATCAACTGATGAATGGATAAACAAAACGATATGTCCATATACAATATTATTCACCTATAAAAAGGAATGCAGTATTAATACATGCTACCACCTTGGATGGACCTTGAAAATAGTATGTTAAATATAAGAAGCCAGCTACAAAAGACTACATATTGTAGGGTTCCATTTATATGAAATGTCCAAAATAGACAAACACCTGGAGACAGAAAGTAGATTGGTGGCTGGTTGCTAAGGGTAGGATGGGGGGATGGGGACTGATTGTAATAGATACGGGGTTTCTGGTGGTGGTGATGAAAACGTTCTGGAATTAGATAGTGGTGATGGTTGTATAACACTGTGAATACACTAAAAAAACCCTGAACTGTACACTTTAAAATGGTTTAAATGGTAAATTTATGTTATATGAATTTTATCTTAATTTAAAAAGATACATTAAAGTATCCTATCTTTTATAACTGTTTCTTCAATCTTTTCTGATTACTGTGTACGTTCCAAGGCAAAGGCAAATACAGCTATCCCTCCTGGCTAGGGTTTCAATTCCTCCTAAGTATAGAAAATGAAACTAAAGGTTGTTCCACTACAACAGATCAGCAAAATCTTTCTCTCTCTAGAGTTGTCTCCAGATAGAATGAATAGCATTTCTAAAACATCCTTTTAAAAACAGTGTCTCTAGAAGATGCTTTATAAATACAGGACTAAGAATTTCTACCTATATCCTCCTAAAAAATACCTCCTTCATTTTAACCTCAAGGGAATGCTACAGAATAGTATTATTTTCAAGTCATTTGACTGTTTGGTTGTGAGGCATAACTGAAAAAGCATGGATTTAGAACTTGAAAAAACTTAGATCTAAATCCCAGCTCTATCACTTAATAGCTGTGAAATCACAGCTTTCATCTTCTATAAAATGGAACACTGGCCCCACAAGGTTACTTGAGAGATAAATAAAATAGCATATGCAAAGTAACTAACACAACTTTTTACATCAGTGGCATTCAACAAATTTAGGTCATCATCAACATGAGTTCATTTTTTGTTCTATTCTATGGAACACAGGGTTTCATTACATCAACATAATTAAATTGTGTTAATCTAAGAGGTTAGTTTTAGATTCTATATGAAGTTCCTAATTCTATACAAATTACAACTAATACTATTAAACTAAAAATTCTATTAATGATCATTTCCCAAATTATGAAGTCTTCCAAATGCATTATTGCTTTCATAAAAACTTTTCCTGATTATGTTCACATATATTAACGCACTATTCCTCAAAATTCCAGTCAAAGAGATGAGATTCTGGGGAATGGAGGGGAGCTTGGGTGGCTCAGCTGGTTGGGTGTCCAACTCTTGATTTCAGCTGAGGTCATGATCTTACGGTTTGTGGGTTTGAGTCCCACATCGGGCTCTGCACTAACAGCATGGAACCTGCTTGGGATTCTCTCTCCCCTCTCTCTCTGCCCCTCCCACACTCATGCTTGCCCCCCCCCAAAACAAACAAATAAAATAATTTTTAAAAAAATAGGGAAATGGAGATAACTCAGATTAAGACCGGAACTCGATACTGGCTTCCCAGTATTCTACTTCTACTTCTTAAATATTTTTCAGCAAAAGCTTTCAGAATGACACAGAGAAACCCTTCCCTTTTACTCAAATATGTGGCACAAATGATAACAGGTGTTCCTGAGATCCAAATTATTTGCATAATACTGGAGGAAAGGCTATGGAGTCAAGAGGAATACCATATGGTATGAGAAAGAAGGGATAAGGAACAGAACAGAAAGATTCCACTCCCTGGAGATAGGAAAGAAGGAAGGAAGGAAGGGAGGGAGGGAGAGAGGGAGGGAGAGAGGAAGGAAGGGAAAAAGAAAAGTAATTTTCTCAAACTCCTACTGCCATTTTGATGAATGTAAACAATGAACTCATCTATCTAACCTTTCCTAGACCTTCTAAGTTGAACTTGTATTAAATTAAACTTACCATCTTTCTCCTAAACCAACTTTTCTTTCTATATTTCTTATTTAAGTAAGAAGCATGCCATCTACACAATCTACCTAAGACTGAAATCTAGGAGTCATCTTTAACACCTCTCATCCTTTACATCTTGACTTCCAAGAATTATCTATTTTAAAAACTTAAAATTTCAGTTTAAGTCCTCATTATCTCCAACCTAGATCATTACAACCATCTCACAACTAGTTCTCTGGTTTCTGTCTATCACTGTTTCAGCTCATCCTTTCCAAATCAATCAGGATGATCTTCTAAATTGCAAATCTGATCACATTATCCACAGGATAAAGTTCAAACTCCTTAGCACAGCACACAATATCCTTCATAATCAGGTTGTTGCTCACCTTATCTATTGCAGATTATTTTCTGAACTTTAAACTCTAATAATATTACTCATGGTTTATAAACATACTATTATTTCACACTTGAACATGTATTCTATCTCTTGTCCATTTCTTGAATTCCTATTTATTCTTCAAAGTTCAGTTCAGAAATAATCTCAGTGAAGCTTTTCCAAAACCACTGTCCCCACCTCTAGGTCAAAGTTAATCTGTTGCTCATCTAGGCAGCCACTGTATTTCTAACTTTCTTCTATTTGGCCCTTTTCATTCTATATCTTAATAACTTCTCTATCTCCCCTATTTGTCTGTGAGCTTCTTAAGAGCAAGGTCATCTTTGCATCTCCAGTGCACAGCCACTGGCACACAGATGTTCTCGATATATGAGATCGTGAGATCTATTTCCATTAGCAGAACTGTTGCCAATTTGTGACTTATCCATACATATGATAAATACTGAGATAGGCTAAATGTCTTATTCTTCATAAATATTTTGATTCTTTTTGATTGTATCTTTAGAAACAGCTGGATCAGTAAGCTTTTTTTTTTTATTTAAATTCAAGTTAGTTAACATACAGTGTAGTATTGGTTTCAGGAGTGATTCATCACTTACATATAACACCCAGTACTTATCCCAACAAGTGCCCTCCTTAATGCCCATCACTCATTTAACTCCCCCATCCAACTCACCTCCCTTCCAGCAACCCTCAGTTTGTTCTCTGTATTTAAGAGTCAGTAAATTCTTTTTTTTTTTTTAACTTTTTTTAACAGTTACTTATTTTTGAGAGACAGAGACAGATCATGATCAGGGGAGGGGCAGAGAGAGAGGGAGACACAGAATCCGAAGCAGGCTCCGGGCTCTGAGCTGTCAGCACAGAGCCCAACGCGGGGCTGGAACCCACGAACTGTGAGATCATGACCTGAGCCGAAGTCGGACGCTCAACCGACTGAGCCACCCAGGCGCCCCAAGAGTCAGTAAATTCTTTATTAAACTTACAAACAAACTAGCCATAAAGTTATCCCTTCATTTTTCCTCAATTCTTTTCTCTCTTCTTTCCAATTCATCCTAATACAGCTACCTAATACTAAATGATCCTTCCAATTTCTCTCCACTCTTGCAAGGGAAAAAACTCTTCTGAGCTCTGAGCTATAGAGCTCCCCATTAGGGTCACATCTCTCAAAGGGAAGGTCTTCTTTATTTTTATACTCTTAGCACCTACTGGCTATGCTGGCACATTGTGTGTGATAAAATCTTGTTTTCTCAACCCAAATTTCAACTAATGAGTGGATACATAAAATGTGGTATCTACATTTTACATAAAATATTCTAAAATTGGTTGTGGTGATGGTTGCACAATTCTAAATATACCCAAAACCATTGAATTGTACAGTTTAAATGGGTGAATTATATGACCTCATTAGAGCAGGAAAAAATACTGTTTGCTTTCACTACAGAGTTGAAAAGAGATCAGAGATAGAAAGTAAGAGCGTACAATGACAGACAAGTTTATTTAGCAAACACTCCTCACTAGGGTTGGTACAGCCTGTTGAGGACATGAATCTTTGACCATGCTAAATAGTCAGTGTGTACTAGAAAGGAATGTGGAATAAGTAGCAAGTCACTCAGTTGATTTGTGACATGAATATACAAAGCAAAGCAATTTAAAGCACTGACATTCCTCAATTCTAAGGACCTAGAAATTTAAGTCTTCGCAGAGCCCATACCACTATAACTTACCTTCTTGGCTCTATTCCTGGCTCTTGTGACTGGCTAAGAGTATCACCTACTTGGTTATAACTTGTCCCTACTCCAAGATTAATTACTGAATTGGTGCTTACCATCATCTCCTTAACCTCTAAGAAACATTCGGAAATTAACAATGTCCTGTTTTGTTGACTGCTGAGTTATTTTCTGAGTACATCTGCCATGGTGTACAGAATAATGGCTTCCTAAAGATGTCTACATGTTATTCTCTGGAACCTGTGACTGTGTTACCTTACATGGCAAAGGGGGCTTTGCAGATGGGATTAAATTAAAGGATTTTGAGATAGGGTGATTATCCTGAATTATCCAAGTAATTACAGCGGTCTTTTAAAAAAAAATTTATGTTTATTTAATTTGGACAGAAGAAGGGGCAGAGAGAGAGGGAAACAGAAAATCTAAGACATGCTCTGCACTAACAGATGAGAGCCCGATGTGGGGCTCAAACTCACAAAACACGGGATCATGACCTGAGCCAAAGTCAGACACTCAACCGACTGAGCCACCCAGGTGCCCCATCATAAGGGTCTTTATAAGTGAATGAGAAGGCAGGAGAGTCAGAATCAAAAGACATGTGATGAGGGGCACCTGCGTGGCTCAGTCAGTCAAGTGTTTGACTCTTGATTGCAGATCAGGTCATGATCTCACGGTTCGTGAGATCAAGCCCCTTCCCTCATCGGGCTCTGCCCTGACAGCACGGAGCCTGCTTGGGATTCTCTTTCTCCCTCTCTCTCTGCCCTCCCTGGCTTGTGCTTGGGTTCTCTCTCTCAATAAATGAACAAAACTTTTTAAAAAATAAGAAGAAATGTGATGACAGAAGCAGCAGTCAAAGTAGTGTGATTTCTGGCTGGCATCATAAGCAAAGCAATGGAGGCAGCCCCTCAAAGCTGGAAAAGACAAGAAAACAGATTCTCCCTTGTAACTTCCAGCCCTATCAACACTTTGATTTTAGCCCTCCAAAATCCATTTCAGAATTCTAACCTCCAGAACTGTAAGATAATATATCTGTATTGTTTTAGGTCGTTAAATATGTGGCAATTTGTTAAGCAGCAATAGGAAAGCAATACACTTGTCCCTACCAATATCATCAATATCAGGCCGAAAGCATATGCCTCCTTTTGGTGGAGTCCAGTTGCTTTTACTGCTCAAGATAGAGTACTGGTTTAGAACAAATGTTAATTGTGTCAAAGTAAAAACGCTTTTCCCTTTGCACTACATGAAGTCCCAGAACTAACCAGTGGAAACTGCAGTTTGATCAATGCTGAACAGTCAATATAGGTAAAGAAAACACAGATATATATAATCCTTTCACCGGAATTTTGAAACATGGATTTCATAATAATATTATATATCAATAATAACTTCAATTGTACATGGGTTCATTGACATGTTTTTTAGGGACAGCTTTAAGAAGGGTACCAAACTGAGACAGGATGAGCCGTTTGGAATGGGGGTCTTTCATTGACGGTTTGGCAGTGGTTAGGAAATACAAGATAACGTCTCAGGGATAAAGGAACATAAGGTAGGCAATAATAGAAAAGGACTCTCATCTAAGATATAACCAATAGTAGAGGGAAGGAATGATATGGGAGAAAAAAAAGTAAGACACAGAAAACTAAACACCATGAGATGATACTAAGATCAGATGACTGCCTGGAGCTCCAATTTCTCTATTTCATTCATTTTAATTTAATCTTTAGTTTAATAAACTAACTTAACCACTTCCAAATTTTCCTAACATTCTTTTTCCAGTTCCAATGTAAAGCTTTTGCTACTCGGCTGTGAACTACAATTTGATAACAAAGTAGAACATTTCTAACAACTGTGAAAATACTATTCACACTTAACTATTCATTCTTTCCATTATTTAAGAAGACTTGTTATACTGATGTCATCAATTTTATATCAGTTTCTACCATCCCCCTGCCAAGTTAAGTGTTCAAAAGATAAATCTCTTCCTTACAATTGCACACCGTGGCATTTTTGAAGAAATTCCATCTTCTTCTGTTGCCCCATTGGGTCCAGGTACTTCTTTCCTCCTCTTTCTTGTGTTGACTTTGGCTGAACTCTGGGCATCCATCTTCTTTTAACTAGGCATAGAAAGTGAAAAGAATTTTTTTCTCATTGAAGTGGAGAAAAGGTCTGTCAACAGTATTTCAGAGATGTTAACATAGACACACTGAGCAAAAGATCAATTGCATAGCACACATTTCATAAGATGAGCCAACTGCACCTGGCAAAAAACAACAAAGCTTCACAAAACACTTGCTCTAGTAGAAACACTGAAATGCCTCTCTGTGGAACAATGGCCACAATTAATCACCTGACCTTGGAAATTATTACCCTGACCAATGCAGCCTGTATACTATCTGCTAATTTCATATCCTGACTAAATGTAAAAGATTGGAATAACTTGGCTGAGAAAGTTATATAGAATTTACCACCCTCCCCTAATAACATCCCTGGTACATCTGTAGATATGACAAGTACATAGAAAAGTGAAAGGTATGTCTTTGGTGAAGATGGGAAAAAAAGCCTTTTTAAAAGAGACAGCCATCACCAATTCCTGGTTTAACAAAGCTGTGTATTTCTTAACTCTTAATGCTCTACAGATTTCTGAGACTGCTCCACCAGGGTTATCTATGAAAATTGTGAAGTAAGTATATTGTATCTTTTAAATGTCCTTCCTTTTCCCTGTCTAATACCCATTGCCCCTTCCTCTTTCAGAGTTAGCACCTTAAACTATTCAGAGCCCCAACTATTAAAACCCCACCCTGGCTTCTCCCTCCCCCAGTGAAAACTTATAAAGTACTTCTCACTTAGCAGAGAGCTTCTAGCAACCAGCTATCCCACAACAGTTCCGAATATTTGATGTTTAATGTTTAGATGTTGGCTTGTGCTACCTCTCCAACACCCTGCAAGGAGATCTGCAGTTTTCTTGGGTAATATAATTTGCACAGATAAATTAATTTGATAATGATGCAATTTTAGGCATCAGCCAGAAATTGGGAATAGAGGAACTTTAATGGTCAACTGTCATCTCTGCCCAACCTATGTACAGTGAAAGGTGGAAAAAGATCCTCAGAGCAGAGATGAAAAAACAAAAAAATGCCAGGGGCACTGGATGGCACAGTCAGTTGAGCATCCAACTTCAGCTCAGGTCATGATCCTGTGGTTCATGAGTTCGAGCCCCATATCAGGCTCACTGCTTTTAGCTTGTCAGTGCAGAGCTCGCTTTGGATCCTGTCCCCCTCTGTCTGCCCCTCTCCCACTTGCACTCTCCCCAAAATAAAATATTCTTTAAAAACATGCCAGACAGAATGAGGACATTCTACTCCACCTTACTGCCTCTCATAAGCCCTCCTAAATAAGATGTTCATCTAAACAACTGCAATTGGGCCTTTCTTTCCTCCAGCTAAATTCCACGTAGCAATATGACAAGATCTACAAGAAACCTGACCTAATTCTTAAAGAGCAAAGGTGACACCCATGAGTCATAGCTTATTAGGCTGACATGAAAAATGTCAGAGTCCTAAGTGAAAGATGAATACCACCCAGAAACTTCCTTTCATCACAAATGCAAATTAAAATGGAATAAAGGTACAATACATTTAAAAGTTTTCCGGTGATGATCAGAGCTGTTCTTCATTATTGTTATTATATATTTCAAAATATCCAGAGGTTATATTACTACCCCCAGCTCACTGATCTGAGAGGCCTACTAAAAACACCTAATCAGTGCAATTAGTGACCATTTCTAATTTACACACAATAGGACTTTTGCTTAAGTATCTGTTAACTTCTCAGGGTAAGCAGACAAAATCCATTATGAAAAATGTAATGAGCAATCTGGTGTAAGGCAGCTGAAGGTCAGGTAGTCACTAATAGTGGGAACTTACTGCGTACAAGGTGCTATAACATACTTTTTGAAGTAAACTATTTTCTCAAGAAGACTTCAATTAAGCTGAAGAAACCACATTTTCATGATATAAAAGTGCTCCTTAGGATTCTAAAACCACTGGGGGACATTTGTTAGAGAACAGGATATTTAGACAGTTTCAAAGTATCGCCAAGTATTTTTGAAGTAATCCTCATAAATTACTTATTAATTACAAAGGGAAAAGAGTTACCTTTAGAGTGAAAACATTTCTTAGCTACGTGATCCAAGTTAATTAACATCACCAATAATGCCTCCCGATGTCAGGCAATGAGGACACATCACCTGCCCCAAATGCATAGCCTGTATGGATTTATAAGGAAGAAACAAACCTCAATTAAAAGACATTCTAAGGGCGCCTGGGTGGCTCAGTTGGTTAAGCGTCAGACTTTCACTCAGACCATGATCTCACGGTTCAAGCCCACATCGGGCTCCCCGTAGTCAGCACAGAGCCTGTTTTAGATCCTCTGTCCCCCTTCTCTCTCTGCCCCTCCCCAGCACGTGCGTTCACACACATTCTCTCTCTTCTCTCTCTCTCTGTCTAAAAAAAAAAAAAAAAAAAAAGATTCTACAGGGTTCCTGGGTGGCTCAGTTGGTTGTACGTAGACTCTTGATTTTGGCTCAGGTCATGAGCCTCACGATGGGCTCCACACTGAGCATGGATAAGTAAAAAAAATAAATACAAATTTAAAAAAAATTTTAAAAACAACATCAAGCCTGTTATTCTTCAAAAAATGTAATCCATGAAAAACAATGAAGGGCGCCTGAGTGACTCAGTCAATTAAGCATCCAACTCTTGATTTCTGCTCAGGCCATGATCTCATGGTTCATAAGTTCAAGCGCTATGTTGGTCCACACTGATGATGTGGAGCCTGCTTGGGATTCTCTCTCTTTCTGCCCCTTCCAGCTCAAGCATGCTTTCTCTCTCTCGAAATAAATAATAAATTCACACACACACACACACACACACACACACAGAAAGGCTGAGGGATTGTTCCAAAGAAATGATAATGAAATTTCATTTCTAGATTGCAGGAGAAATTGCTATAAAGGATAATTATTAGGACAATCAGTAAAATCTGAATATGGACTGTGTACCAAATCATAATACACATCAACGTTAAAATAAACTTCCTGAGGCACTTGGGTAGCTCAGTTAGCTAAGTGTCCAACTTCAGCTCAGGTATGATCTCAGGGTTCGTGAGTTTAGGCCCCACATAGGGCTTTCTGCTGTCAGCACAGAGCCCACTTCAGATCCTCTGTCTCTCTGTCTCTGTGTGTGTGTGTGTGTGTGTGTGTGTGTGTGTCCCTCTCCTGCTCATGTTCTCTCTCTGTCCCAAAAATAAATAAACATTAAAAAAATAAACTTCCTGATAATTACACTGTATTATGTAAAAGACTATCCTTGTTTTAAGGAGATAAATGCTGAAGTACCTTGGGGTAAAAGGGTCATGATCTCTGCAACTTACCATCAACAGCAGTAGTAGCAACATAGGAAGAAGGAGGAGGGAGGGAGGAAGGAACGAAGGAGAAGAAAGGGAAGGAGGAGGAGAGGAAGAAGGGGAAGGAGTGGAGGAGGAGAAAGAAGAAAATTGTGTATACTATGTAATATATAAAAAAAGGTAAAGCAAATATGGCAAAATGTTATCAATGCATGAAACTAGATGGGGTATAAAGGAGTTAATTTTAATATCCTTGCAACTTTTCTATAGGCTTTACACTTTTCAAATAAAAGTTTAATTTTTAAAATGTTCTGTAATAATTCTCCACATAGATAGGCTCTCATATAAGACTGTCTTTCAGATTCTCTAGAAACTTATTCCTTCTCCTTCCTAACTCTTTGATTTACTATATATGATACAAATATTCCAAGAAGTACATGTTTCAGTCATCTAAACATCTTGCAAGGAAGTGTGATCATAACAGCAACAATCATAATAATGACTATCTCTTTTTGAATATTTACTATGTGCCAAGCACTGTGCTAGGCACTTAATACACATTATTCTCATTTAACCCATACAAGCTGAGATGCAGGTATTATTAGCTCCAGCTTACAAATGAGAAAACTAAGGATCAGGGAAGTTAAGCAACATATCCAACCAATCACACCTAGCCAGTGAGAGAGCCAGGATTTAAATCCACACTTGCCTAATTCCAAAGTCCTTACTACTATATTCATCTGTCTCCCAGAAATCCAAGGTTTTTACATTTTATTTATTTATTCATTCATTCATTCATTCATTCATTCATTATGTTTATTTTTGGGAGAGAGAGAGTGAGCAGGGGAGCGGCAGGGAGAGAGGGAGACAGAAGATCCAAAGCAAGCTCCACACTGACAGCAGAGACCCCGATGCAAGACCCAAACTCACATCAGATCACGACCTGAGCTGAAGTCCGACACTTAACCAACCAGCTGACCCACTCAGGTGCCTCAGAAAACCAAGACTTTTAAAAAGAAGCTGTCTTATCATCAATACTGCTGCTTCCTTCTATCAAGAACATTCTCTATGGCATAGGTCCCTTAAGTTCTTGCAGATGTAAATCAGTCCTAACTGCACAGAATAAAAGGTCACAGTTACTTAAAGGTAAACAAGGCCCCAGGACCAATCAAACATAACTGACATGGCTATTGGCCTGATTCAGAGGCAACCCAATTTGTCAGCTGTACAGATATGTAGATCTTCCCTATTGGATAGTTTTGCTATGATTTTTCTAAGCTTTCAACTTAAGCAATAAAGAATTCTTGGGGCACCTGGAGGACTCAGTTGGTTGAGCTCCCCACTCTTGATTTCAGCTGGGGTCAATGTCCCAGAGTCATGAGATCGAGCCCCACGTCCGGCACTGAGCTGAGCCATAGAGCCTTAGAGCCTGCTTAAGATTCTCATTCTCTCTCTCCCTCTCCCCTGTACTCACTTAAGCTCTCTCTCTTCTAAAAAAAAAAAAAAAAAAGAATTCTTTAATCTCTGTTCCTCCCTCTTCTGACATTACAAAGAGGTGGCACTTTCATTCACGATACAAAACAATTCAAACGGTGCCATAATAAATCGAGGGAATAAATGTCATGTCATATTTTCAACAATTATTTTCCATAACTTCCAGTTAAAATTCTTTAATGTTTAACAGAAAAATACTTAACAGGTCCAAAGACATGTTTACAGGAATTACTCAGAAGTCTTTGCTCTGTGCGTGTGTGAAAGGGTTGCGCATATATGTGCTACAATATTTTTACAGCTTATTGAAGTATAATTGACATACAATAAAATGTATTTAAAGTATATAATTTAATAAGTTTTAACATATCTATATATCTGTGAATAATCAAAATTAAGATAACCGACAACATTCCTCTCAGGTTTCCTCATGCCACTCACTTTATCATCTATCCCTCCCTCCTCAACTTCTACTTTGCTCTGCTTTTTTGTTTGTTTTATATTGTGGCAAAATATACATAACATAAAATTTGCTTTGCTTTTGAACTGCTTACTTCTTAAAGTACTGACCATCTGGTCATATGATTCAACTTAACTAGATAAACACATGGTGAATATTATTATACTAGAAAGAAGCAAAGGCTCTCCTTCTAAGAGTTAAAATGTTGTCAGTGTGGTTTTAAAGAGATTCTAAAGCCAAATTAGTATCTGGGGTGGTTGGACCTTGTGACACTGGATCTATTTCACTAGATTAAAAAATCACAGGGGTACCTGGGTGGCTCAGTCAGTTAAGCATTGACTCATAATTTTGGCTCAGGTTATGATCTTATGGTTTGTGGATGTGAGCCCCAGGTGGGGCTCTGCACTGACAGCGTGGAACCTCCTTGGGATTCTCTCTTACCCTCTCTCTCTCTCTCTCTCTCTCTCTCAAAATAAATAAAGTTTTTAAAAAATCATACAAAAAATATAAAATATCATAATGAGGACTCGAGGCAAGAGAAAGGATTTGTATGATTAGCTAATTAAAAAGCTAAAGTAAACTTCACAAACATAGAAAGAATCAAGGCAACCATTGTTGTTATTAATATGTTACAAAGCCCTTTGGTAAATGATAGTAATACTAATATATTTTACCTGTATTTCATTTGAGTACATACAACAAAATCTCTCCATCTGCCTTATATAAAGACCTTTAACCAAATGTCTAAGGCAGTGTTTCTCAATATTTTTTATCCATGATCCATTTTAAGAAACAAAGAAATCTTAACCTCACTCCATCAGCATAGTGTAGTGATTAAAAGAGTTTAAACCCTAAAGTCAGATTACCTAGATATGAATCCTATTTCTACCACTTATTAGCCATGAGAACTTGGGACAAATTCCTTCGTCAGAGTTGCATCACCTAACAAATGAGGTTCAAATGGAGTAATCCATGTAAAGCCTTAGCTCAATGCCTGGCACACAGTAGTGCTTGTAAATATTAGCTACTGTATTATTAAGTATTAGTAGTTGTCATCATTTGCCTTAAAGTTTGACTTCTGTGTACCCCCCTATATCCAAAAAGATTTAGTCAAGTTCCCCCCCCTGGGATTGCTATTATACAAAGTACATTTTTAATGTAAAAATATGGTAAAATATTAAATATGCTGTATCTCCTCCTATGTCTCCCCTGCTCCTACCCCACTTAAGAACTACTGTTGTAGCAAGAACTCTTCTAGAGTCTGATATTTTTTTAAGTTTATTTATTTGAGAGAGAGTGTGTGTGTGTGTGCATGTGAGCGAGGAGCAGAGAGAGGGGGAGAGAGACAATCCCAAGCAGATTCCATGCGGCCACCGCAAAGCAACTTTGGGCTCGATCCCACGAACTGCGAGATCATGATCTGAGCCACAACCAAGAGTCAGATAGTTAACTGACTGAGCCACCCAGGCACCCCTTCTGGAGTCTGATAATAAGCTATGATGAAGAAAGAAATATTACCACCACCACTACCAACAGTGAGCACTTATATAACATCTGTATACCTAAATATTTAACAATATTTAAAACTCCCTTAATTTCACAATCCTTTGACATAGGTATATTGTTTTTTAACACTATTTTTACAGATGAGAAAACTGAGGCACAGTTAAGGTCACACAGCCAGTAAATTGAGAAGCTAGGAATCAAATTCAGTCAGGCTGGCTGCAGACTACATACCCCTAACTACTATAGTATACAATGTGATACAAAATTATACTACACAAGAAGGTACCTGATAACTATCTCTAAATATCTGAATGCTTGTTATGTTGGATAGAGCAAACAATTGTTCTGTGAAAATCAACAAAAAAATGGATTATTGGTTGGAAGATGCTGTTATAAATTTAACTAAACATAATAAAAACCTTTTTTAGGAACAAGAGTTATCTGAAACGGGACCGGGTTACCTCAGGAGGCATTTCATTTTGGCACACCAGGACATTCGAGCAGAGGTTGTGTAGAAACACATTTATTTGTTTTTTTTTTGGTTTATTATCCTGTGAAAGTCCATTTTGGCTGATCTTTTTGCTTATTCCAATCTGATAAAATAATTTCAAATCTTGACTGCCATCTATATATTAGTTATTTATCATAATTTTATGGAGTCTGTAAACTTAAAAAGTTTTTGTCTCCATCGAAGTCACTGATGAAAATATTGATCAGGATTGATATATGTAATCATATACCAATGTGACAATACCACGAGATCCTTTCCCCCTTGTTATGATCCACTCTTTTTTAATGTTTATTTATTTTGAGAGGGAACACACACATGCACAGGGGGAGGGGCAGAGAGACAGAGGGGGAGAGAGAGAATCCCAAGCAGGCTCTGAGCCAGTAGCACAGAGCCTGACACAGAGCCCAGTGTGAGGTCTAATTCCATGAACTGTGAGATTATGACCTGAGCCAAAATAAGATCCACTCTTTTTTTTTTTTTACATTTATTTACTTTTTTTTTGAGAGACAGAGAGAGAAAGCGTGAGCAGGGGAGGGTCAGAGAGAAAGGGAGACACAGAATCCGAAGCAGGCTCCAGGCTCTGAGCTAGCGAACCCACAATCCGTGAGATCATGACCTGAGCTGAAGTCAGACACTCAACCTACTGAGCCTCCCAGGCACCCCAAGATCCACTCTTAATACTCTAGGTTAATACAATATAAAACATGGTAGAGTTTCTCTTTAGAAAACAGAATGCGAATATATTTAAAATTCTTAATGTCAATCTGTTTCATTGCATTATCACACAATCCATATTTCTCTATCACAATACCAAAGATTATGATGATAATAGTGATGATAATAATTATAGCTAACATGTATAGAATACTTTCTATGGCCAAGAACTTTTAAGTTCTGCATATATTAAATAATTTAATCCTCGCAACAATCCTATAAGGTAGGTAATACTATTATCCCTATTTTGCAGATGAGGAAATTAAGGCACAGCTAAGTTAAATGACTGAGGTCACACACCTAGGACAGGGCAAAAACAGGATTTGAACCTAAGCATTCTCGCTCTGGGGTCTGTGCCACTTAACAACACTATGCTACCTAGTATATAAAATGGTCATATATGAATTTAATCAAAACCACTTACTATATTCTGTCAGACAGGAATTTACTTTCATCTTTCATAAACAGTGGGCTCCCTTCTCACTGTGCATATCAATGGCAGACTACTCAAGAACTCTAGGGACTTGTTTTGGTTTGGGCCAAAATAGAAGAGGAGAGAGGGCACTAGACTAGGAATCATATCATATAAACTGGGATTTAATTCTAGCTCCTCCTAGTACCTTAACTCAAGGTGAAGGTAAGTCCCTTGATTCTAAGAGTTTCTTCATGTGATTAAGGAAGCCTCTAATAAAATGCACTTAATCTCTAAGTCATGCTAAGGGTCAAATGAGAAATTAGACTATAAACTCCCTGATGAGTGGAGATTTGCTGTTTGTCTTCCCACGGTTCGATCCTCCTGCTCCAAAGAGAGTCCATTTTCATTTGGAGACTCACTTTCATTTTGGGTCTGTGTAAGCCTCAATCTCAAACCCTAGCATCAGATCGCATGTGCCAAACCTAAACCAATCAGCACATCACTCTCTCCTGGCCATAGATTGGGGCAGGAAGGGAGAAAGAGACAGGCAGTAATAGGTGACCTAAGCCAGACCAGTCAGAGTAAATTTGAGAACTCACCAGATGGAAATGCTTGGACAAAGATGATCATTCCTTTCTCTGTGGATCTGACCCTAGAGACATGGCTTTGGGAACCATCCTGTGACAATCTCGTGCCTCAACCTATCACCAGGAGGTGAGCCTTTTTTGAAACTGTCAGCACGGACACAGAGAAAGCAAGCTCATGGTGGAGAGAATTCAGATCCCCAACTGTCTAATTATGCCAACCATTACACTCCCCTTTTTGCTTAAGTTAGTTAAGCTGGGTTTCTTATCACTTGGAACCACAAAAATCACAATTGATGCATCCAAGACCTAGCAATGAGCTCTGGCACAGAGTAGGCACTCAATAACTCTTTGAATAAATATACTAAGTATAAAAAAACCACTCTGATATTTTTGAAAATCACTTTCTTTATACATTACTGTTTTGTTTTGATAGAAAGGGGTCAAGTTCTTGTCAGTTTATAAATGTATCAAAGATGACACAACAAAAGTCCCATCCTGTTAAAAATATTGTTTCCTTATCTGCTCACACTATTACTTATCTGCTTACATACAGTTCTTCTATTTTCTAAAGACAACTTCTGTGTCTTACACTCCATTTTACATCATACTTTAAACTGAACATTACACATCAGACTTAAACTCGGGTCTTAAGATCCTATGGATCTAATACGTTTGGTGTTTCATGTAAAACACTTCTATACCTTATCTACTTTCTTAGGAGATGGAGAACAAGAAGGTCACAGACATTCCATAACGATAACTCTAAACGAAGGTAGAAATCATAAAACCCTCATGCCTTTCCTCAAGAACTACTACTACTTTTTCATTGGCTCTCTCAGACCATTCCCATGCTCCCTCACATCTACTAACTTATACACCACAAAAGCATATAGAATAATTTAATAATTAGTGCCTTATTAGAAAAAAAAAGAGTCCCTTTAATTATTAATGCCTTACTGGAAAAAATTATCAGTTCCCTAAAAGTTACAACAGATGCCTGCCAGGACACATTAAGTTTGCTATTGAGAAAACGCATGTGGGAGGATGAGGACATACTGAAGATAGAAAATACATGTTGGCTTTTAGTTCATTATACTGAAACTTTGCTGTATCTAAAACCACATCACTTATACCATATTCACAATCGCCCAGTATCTGAATACCTACAACAATGAGGAACAATATTTCCCAAACTCTCCATTTATGACATTTGCACCTTTGTAATCAACCAACACCATTAAGTAGGTGCACGTTCTTTCTGGAAAAGGTGGCTTTAAAACAACTATATTCAAGAAGGGGAGGGGCGCCTGGGTGGTTCAGTCGTTTAAGCATCTGACTTCAGTTCAGGTCATGATCTCACGTTTCGTGGGTTCGAGCTCTGCATTGGGCTCTATGCTGACAGCTCAGAACCTGGAGCCTGTTCAGATTCCATGTCTCCCTCTCTCTCTGCCCCTCCCCCGCTCACACTCTGTCTCCCTCTCCTTCAAAAATAAATAAATATTTTTTAAAAAATTTTTTAAAAGAAGGGGGGAAAAATACATACACAGGCGGCCTTAACGTAACAGGCTGTCCAGAAGGCAATAAGGCTGGGAAATGAAACAATATGGTATAAGATCAAAATGGGGATGGGGAGTGGGAAATTACCTAATACTGTGCAGGTGCATCCTGGCTTCCAACCATAGCATCCACATAAAGCTAGGATGGGTGAGAATGAAAGTAGTTGAAGACAGAATGCATAGCCTCTCTCATGAGCTCGTTGGGGTGTGCCAAAACTTCCTGTTTCCTTAGTGGTTTATCCTACAAAAAATTTCTTTGTCAAAGGAAGCTGACAGCGAAAGTGCAGCATTTGTAAAGGCCTGATCTTTCCAACGTTGCTACCTTTTCAGTCCCTAGAGTCACCTTATCGTAGTCAAATTCCCCATTCATGCACAAATTCTAAATATAGACAACTGCCACCACCACCAGACTACCACCAAGCCTATTAAATGAATGTGTGTCTCCAAATTGCTTTCCAGATACAGAATGTAGTATTTTGCCTGTGATTTTTACTCAGATTCACAAAATCTGCCTCCATTTCTGCTGACTCACCCCCCGGTACACACTGCTTGTCTTGTTCTTCAATGTTCCAATAAATGCCTGCTTGGATGCATTAAATTTGCTACTAAGAAAGCACAAAGAAGTGGAAATGTGTGTGAGGTGGGAAGGGTGGCAGGGAGGAGATACTGAAGATAAATCTAGTAAAGCATTTTTCCAATATGTATCCTAAGGCAGACAAAATCTAAGTACTGGCATGCATGTGCTTGTGTTTTAAAGATGAAAGGCTCCTACAAGTACAGTTTTAAGAACTCCCACTCAATCCCTTCAATTTTACTTCCTTATTGCTAACAGATTAGTAAGCACTCCAGGGTGAAAGAGGAGGTAAATTCTGCTTCCTAACCTCTGCAACAACCTAAGTAATAGCAAGTTGCGATCACATACATTCTTCACGTTTCAAAAACTGAATTCGGATTTGACAGAGTATTACAGGGAACTATCTGCAAAAAGAGGAAACATGAATTTTTCCTTTGCATTCTATTCCTGCTTCTCCCATCTCTGAGACAACATTATCTTCCTCAGTAAAACCATATGCTAAGTCATGGTTTACTTTTTACATTATGTCCAGTTCCAAAGCTGAGTGAGCAAACATACTTTATATTTGGGATCTTTACCTGCTTCTACCATTGCGGAGCTTAATAAAGTGGTGCTCTTTTTTTTTTTTTAATGTTTATTTATTTTTGAAAGAGAGAGACAGAGCATGAGTGGGGAAGTGGGAGACAGAGAGGGAGACACAGAAACCGAAGCAGGCTCCAGGCTCTGAGCTGTCAGCACAGAGCCCAATGCCAGAATCAAACTCATAAACTGTGAGATCATGACCTGAGCTGAAGTCCGATGCTAACAGACTGAGCCACCGAGGTGCCCCAATTAAGTGGTGCTCTTAAGAGGCAAAATCTATGAACTCCTACATCAAGGTGCATCTAATAACTCTTGGCATTAATCGTGTCACCTGCTGTACATTCAGGCCTTTCCAAAGGTAAGAATGCAGTCATGTCACCTCTTGTATAAAGGCCTTTAAAGTTGGAGAGAGGATATGTCTAACCCATAATGAGGAGGAGGAATTGGATTCAAGAACCAGCAGACCTCCTAGATCAGGGATTAACAAACAACAGCTCACAGGCCAAAAATGGCCCACTGCCTGCTTTTGTAACTAAAGTTTTATTGGAACACAACCATGCCCATTCACTGATGTACTGTCTATGCTGCTTTTGTGCTACAGCTGCAGAGTTGAGTAGGTGCAACAGAGATTGTATGACCTGTAAAGCGTAATATTTACTATCTGGCCCTTTACCAAAAAAAAAAAATTTTTTTCCAACTCTTATCCTAAATGAAGATGGAACCAGTTTTATCAGTAATTTGGTAGCAAATCCTACCTACATTATACAAACAACTGTAAAGTAGAAGTTAGTGCTAGGAATATGATTATTTCAAGAAACTGTACTGTAACTTTCTGATACAGGATTACTGCAGTTTATATCACTAACCTGTATATATTACTACACTATATAGAATAAGTGTTAAGTATGCCTGATTTAGGAAATTCCAAATGAAAAGTATTTGTCACAACATAACCTGCACTGACAGATTAGTTTTAAACCAGAGTTCAGTGTTATGCTTCAATATCTGAGGCCTGTATATTGCTACATCTAAGATCTTATCGTTGAACTTGATCTCTTCCCTCTAATTTCTTCAGAGAAACCTTTTTTCAACAAACACTGAGTGGGTACTTACTCTGCGCCAGACCCTGGGTTTGCTCTAGAACAAAATAAAGCTTATATTTGGACCTGGCCATAAACTAGAATTTTTTTTTTGGAAAGAGATTATACTAAAAACCACAAGGGACACTTGTAATAATTCTTATGGTTGAACAATTTTGCTCTGCCACTTTTCCACTATAAGATTCAGTGAGTAAACCCTGTGTTTAGATTCTGCTCTTCCTAGAGTGAGTTACAGAATTTATATCTCTAAGGCAGGGTCTACAATAGATTCAGGGAGTCTGGGATTTGGACCAAAAAAATTCATATCTTCATTTTTACTAACCTCTAGCAAATTCACCACTTCCTTTAGTTAAGAACAGAAGCCACAACAGTAATAGTAGACTTTGTTACCAATTGAAATCCTAGATATATTCAGACATTACGCTTATTACAAATATCTTGAAATATTGTTTAAACATGATCATTTTAAAGTTATTATGGTTAGAGCCACAGGGGTTGCTCAATTGGTTAAGTGTCTGACTTAGGCTCAGGTCATGATCTCATGGGTTCATGGGTTCGTGAGTTTGAGTCCTGCATCTGGTTCTGCACTGACCACACAGAGCCTAGTTGGGATTCTCTCTTTCTCCCTCTCTCTGTCCCTCCCCCACTCACCCTTTCTCTCTCTCACAATAAATAAACTTAAAAAAAAAATAAAGTTATTATAGTTATAAGATCCATTGATAGCAAACACTATTTACTATGTTAATAAAAAGGATATATAGCCTTATATCGCACATATTAAAAACATTTTGATAACTATATTTTAACATGGTTTCCTTTATAATTATATTTTATTTTTTGCACAAAAAATATTATTCCAAAAGGGAATCCACAAGGCTTCACCATACTGCCAAAGGCGTCCATGGCACAAAAAAGATTTAAAATTCCTACTCTAAAAAAAAAAAAAGAAAAGACTTCTACTTTAGGGCAAAAAATAAACAAGGATAATCACATCTATGATAATTCTCTTTAGATAAGAAAAACCACCTAAAAACAAAACCAAAAACTACCTGTTTTCTGTTAAGTGCTACACACCATTTCGTTCTCTAGCATGGAGCAAAGACCATATGTCACTATTTTTTTTTTTTTTTTTTACCAGCCTTCACTTCACAGCTGGTTTGCAAATAGTTGTGAATGTGATCTAACAGCCAGGGGTCCCCCTGGCTCATTGGCAGTCACTCTAGTCCAAATATAGAAAGCTTCAAACTAATCTAACTTTTAACAAGGGAGTTATCAAAAGAAAGGGGAAAAAAGACAAAACAAAAACCAAAAAAAGCCAGCTATATATCTATCTACTAACCTGGTTTGCAAACAGTAAAATACAAGCAATCCAATTATTTATGTTAATGAGATAATGTATGTAAACAAACCTAACACAATGCCAAATATTTGTTAGAGACTCACAAACAGTTTTTTTTTTCCCCTCTTCTGGAATGGAATTTTGGCACATACTGCAATTTACTGACTGAATTGTAGAAGAGGGAGCTCTCTATTAGTAGAAGAGCCAAAAGATCTGACTTCAGATCAGAGTTATGCAAATATGTGAAAAGAAAAGCATAAAATTACAATTATTACCAGATATTTTGTCATAACTCATCGTTAATAAGAATTAGCAAATTATTTTTTCCTTTTCTATATATATTTTATAAATTAATTCTTATCAGCATTTATAATGTGGAAAAATTATTCAGCTCCCTAGTGTAATGATGTCTAACCTAGAGATTACACAGCTCTATACGGGAATCATGAATAGGGTCAGATGGTTTACAAATGCCATGAAATTGTATACAAAATTTGTATGTGTGCATATGTTTGAGATTATTAAAGGATTGTTTAAAGAGATGAATAGCAACCTCTGCCATAGTTAGAAAAGCTAAAACAAGAGAAAGCAAACAATTCTTCCCATACTCACAGAGTGAGTCAGTGTTAACATCAGATAAAGTAACCTGGGATTTCTGAATCCAAGGCTTTGACTAGATTATTTTCCCTAATGGATCACATATCCAACGAGAAGGTCCCCAAGAAAAATAAAACCTCACCTCTTTATTGGAAGAGAAATCATAGGCTAAGAAAAGAATAAAGTTCATTCTTTATCAATCAGGACATTATATTGGTTTTTGAAAGGAATTTGCAAAACAGGTAGGTCAAAAAGAATCCTTTCATTCAACAAACATAAAGGACCCCAGAGGCAGTAGTGCAGTCCTCAAGTCTAAATGTCTTCTCTTCAAAGTCAGTTACCTTGAAGCACATAAAACTGACCCTTGAACAACACAGAGATTAGGGGCACTGCCCCCTAACACACACATGTTGAAATCTGCATAGAACTTCTGACTTCTCCAAAACTTGACTGCTAATAGCCTACTGTTGACTGGAAGCCTTACCAATAACACAGATAGTTGATTAACATATTATATATATTATATGTATTATATACTGTATTCTTACAATAAAGCTAGAGAAAACAAAATTTTATTAAGAAAATTGTAAGGAAGAAAAAATGCGCTTACAGTATTGTATTAATCGAAAAAATATCCACTTGTACGTGAACCCACACAGCTCAAACCTGTGTTGTTCAAGGGCCAACCATATTCGGTTACAGAAAGAAATTCTTCAGTAGTTCCTTTTAGTTATGTAGCAAGTAAACATCTAATGTTTTAGAAAAAGGTGTATCTAGCCATTTTTTAGCTAAACAAAGGCTCTCCCCCATCATTCACAACTCACTACCACTCAACGATCTTTCTCAACTCCCTTCCTGTATCACAAAGTATACGTGTATAGGAGGTGGGGCTGACTATTAGGTTATCAGATAAATGCAGTGTCAGATAAATTAAAATTACATCAAGTTTCCTCTATTAACAGATTGTTTAAAAAAACACTGGGTGGTACAATCAGGAGCACCTTCTAAAAGGTTTGCAGGGAGGGGGTAGTGAAATACACTTGAGTTCATCTCATCCACATCACCAACCACCCTCACAAATGGGATCAGTAGGGAATAAAAACAGCAGCTCAAACATGACCCACAACAGGGTATCATTGTCAGTATGCCCGTCTTGGCCTCCAGTGTACAAATCACAGAGCTGGACACCTAAATATATCAAAGCCTCTCTGATAGGTATTTCAGTCACCACTGCTGACTCTCTAAGCATCATCCTTTCTTCCCCACGATGGTCACCAACTGTTTACCACTGATTACTGCACCAATACCATTCTCAACTACTATCTTTTTGCCATCGATTCTTGGTACTTACAGAACCATGAATATCAAGATTGAAAAGGACTCTGAAGGCCATAACTCCCTACTCCCATTTGATTCTTGGCAGAATTTCTGTCTCTGTCTTCAGTTCCCTTCCTGATAAGCCTTGTTCCTACCCTCCTCAAAGCTTCCTCCTTTCTCAAAGTCTATTTCGGCAGTTTTTCCTATCACAAACTCCTGTATCCTGACTGCCTCTATAAATATCACTGTCCCTATTTCAAAATGTGAGTTCTAGTTCTCCCACCTGAGATCGTGAGTTTCGGTCCTCCGCCATACCCAGCCGCCGCACTTGTATTTGGGAAGCCTTCTCCCTTAAGTCACCCTGATGGGCCCTCTGCCCCAGCCAGAGCCAGTCTCTGTACATCTACACAGTCTCCAAAACATAGAATCATGGCATTTTAGACCTGCAGGAAAACTCAAAATAATCTGGTCCAATGTTTTTTAAACACTTTTACTACATTTCATACATTTTAAGATATATGAAATCCATTTGACATCATAATCTCATACACGGATAACAAACAAGTTTCATGAAACAGTACTTACCCTTACTATGTGAACGCTCTGAAAATTTCTATTGTATTCCTTCTATTTCCTGTACCACTAAATGGTACTTCACAACCCAAAAACAGGATGGAATCCACGGTCCAGGACACAGTAATCTAGTCGAAACTTCCCATTCACTGATGAAGAAACTGTAGCTCAGTCCTGAAGTTAGTTCCCCAGCCACAGGCCGTTTGTCCATAAAATTGAACTCGGGTCTGATAGGTCCCAGACCAGTGTTCCTTACACCAACTGCCTTCTCTGCCCAGTCATGACCACCCAACCACACCCAGTGCCCAGACATAACCCTGCAGCACCATGTCCAATCGCTGAGTCCACACTGGTGTCCACGGCAGCCCCTCAAATTTCCTGCTCTTCGTCCCCCTGCGGCCGCTCCTTCATGCTCCCTTAGATCAAAGTCCCTTCACAGACACTATCCATTGACCAGAATCTCCTCCAAGCCATTGCCTCATACTTTCTCTATCGTAGTCCCCTCGCAGCCTCTGCCTCGTGCTCTCCGAGGTCAGAGTCCCTTAGCATTCACTGCCTCTGGGTCGCACACTCCTCGCAAGCAGCTACATCTCAGTCACAGTCCCCTCGCTGTCACTACCCCTCTGGGTCACAGTAGCCTCACAGCCCCCCTCCTTACACTCCCCTTGCTGTCACTGACCCACTCTTCTTTCACTCAGTCTCCTCGCGGTCCTAGCCCTACGGTCGTTTCTCTCAAAGACAGCCGCAAGGATATGCACACACCGGGTCCTCACCTGCAGCGGTGAGGTCACGCTCCCCCGGCCCCCGGCCCGTCGGATTTCTCCCGGGCGCCGCGTCACCGACAAGGGAAGTTGAAGAGGTTGCGGGGAGACGCCCGGGAAAGGCAGCTGACCGAACAGCGGGCCGGAAGTCCCGCCCACTGCCCGCCCTCTTGTCAATCCGACAGCGACACTTCCCTGAAAACCACGACCCCTGACACAGTGGTTCCGCCTCCACAGAGACCCTTGGGAGGGAGCGGCTGAGCAGAAAACACCAGACACGAGAGACGAAGTGGTGAAGTGGCAGTTTCCATGCGGAACTGGAGTTCGGGGTGAAGACGCCTCCTCGTCAGCAGACACGGCAGTGAACTGTCGCGCCTGCTCTCTGGCAGTCAGTGAAGATGCATTAAGCGCTGCTTCCCTTTCGCTCCGCTCCGGGCAAGGTTCCCCCAGGGAGGACCTGTCCGCTCTGCACCGCCCCCCCCCGCCCCCACCGCCACGCCGGTCTGGCGCAGGGCAGATGGCTGTGACGCCTTCCACCGGAGACCCCTGGGCGACTGCTTCACCACGGCGCCAACTTTGGCCTACTCGGTCATGTAGGGAGAATTCATGTCCGGCAGTCAGGTCCTGTGGTGACCTGTAGCTGGTCCCAAAGCCGCGTTTCCTCCTGTTATTTCTGACTCAGGTTGGCTTACCGAAAAATGATCAGTAGGAATCCACCGAGGGCTAGCTGAGCAGGAGCAGGTTCAAGGGAGACCAGCTGGTAGGAAATCACATAGAGCATGGTATCTGGTGAAGAGAAACGTTTTCCTTTGCTAGAATGATCCTTTGGAGGGGGTCCCTTTTGATTCCATAGATGTAGGGCAAGCAAATACCCAATGTCATGGGAGAAGAATGTAAAAGAACTTGTTGAAATATTTATTATTTTTTGTCTACATGAAAGTGGCTGGGAAGAAAAGTGGGTATATAACTTATGCCTCTGCTGAGGAACCTCCAGGGAGAAATAGGATTTACTGTAACCCTTTCCCTTTTGAATTTCAAATAGCTATTTGAACATGGCCTTCGGACTAAGGTGCTCCAAATAAGGGCGGACTACTAGCTGGAGAGGACATCAGGAACTACAAGGGAGGAGGCACCTGGGTGATTTAGTCCGTTGAGCATCCAACCATGCATGGCTCAGGTCATGATCCCCCCAGTTCCTGGGTTGAGTCCGGGGTGGGGCTGTATGCTGTCAGCACGGAGCCGCTTTGGGTCCTCTGTCCCCTACTCTTCTGCCCCTCCCACACTCACACTCTCTCTCTCAAAAATAATTAAACATTTTTTTAAAAAAGTAATTACAAGGGGGCCATCACTACAAAGATAGTGGGAGTGTGGGTAGTAACAATAATCTGAGTCTTAAAGAAGGGCTAATATACACAACTTGGACAGAGTCCCTGACACTATGGGCAAACCCTGTAGAAAATGAATGTGTTTAACCTAGTAAGCTGTGTAAGGTGTCGAGTCACAATAGCTAAGCAAAAACACTGGATGAGAGATAAAGACAATAATTCAAAATATATGAAAAAAACCTTGACAAATAAATTCACTTCAATATTATTTATAATAGTAAAAAATTATAATAATCAGTTCCTTACTTAAGGAAATGGCAAAAATAACCAATGTATAACCTAATGAAGCGCAGCTATTAAATTATGCTTATGAAAATCATAATGCAAATAATGACATGAACAATGTCACATGACACTAGGAGAAGTGAAAAATCAGGGTGCAAAATTGTATATACGATTTTTATAAACGCTGCAAAAAAAAACCACTGGTATAAAATATACCAAAATATTTACAATTGGTTATATTTGAACAATTAAAATATAGATTCTCCCCACATTGCAAATACAGTAAGAACATATTACAACAAAAATAAAACACTAAAATATAAGGCCTAAAACTCAATAGACTCAGTTGCCAAACTGCCAAATTATCTTTATTTTGTTGAGATATTTAACCGTATAAAAAAGTTCATATTTCTTCATGGTCATATCTTTATCCAACTTTTCAAAGATTCAATAGTAGAAACAGCCGAATGCCGCTACAACACAGAATAAACTGTCCTAAAAAGCAAGCAAAACAGAAAACACACAAATCCAGAATGTTAGTGCTAATGAAAGGCTAAAGGCAGCATAGGCAATTGAAAGTAACATCATCAGATCTTGGCCAATTTTCAGTCATGAAGGCTTTTTTCTTCTTCAATAGACAAAGGGTTTCCAGATTATAGCCATAAAGTTGCTTGCCTCAGGGTAACTACAAAATTGCTTGCTCAAAGGGTAGGATAGGTAAAGAATTAGATTTTCTGAAGGTAGAAGTAAATTGCAAACTAATGAACTTTATGTAATTCATATTCATAAAGTAAGTATTCCCATTTTTCCTGATTTATCATAGAAATAACAATGTATGAAATTCCTTGAGTTTCTTGGAGTAAATGCATAACTATATTATAACATCACAGATCAAAATAACAGCACCTTGTCATAAATCCTGCATAAGGGCAAATGGTTTCTCGGTGTGTGTTCTTAACTGATAAAATTCATTTATCCATTTTTTAACTTGGAATCACAAAAAGTTTTCCAAATCCCAGTCAAACTTGTTAAAACAGCTTTTAGGTAATTATTGCAGGAGATCCACCTGCCTCAGCAACTCCTGTCCAACAAATCCAGCCTGGTACTACTGGCAGAAAAATAAAAATAATCTAAACTCAAGTACCTGATTACTAACCAAAGGAAAATTCTTTGGTTAGCCCAGTTCCCTGCCTCCTTCGGTGGAATAACTGTGAGCTGTGTTCTACAACAGTGCTATCTGTGGTGAGAAACTTGTTTTTGTTTTAATTTTTCAGGCCCTTATGGACTCATACTTTTGTAAAATACAATAAAAATTAATAAGCATGAAAATGCAATGAAAAAAGAAACATACAAAATACAGCCTAACCGTTTGATTCTCAGATTTAATCGATATAAATTGCTTCGTCAAATTCCTGTAAGGGCTTCTAAACTCTTACACTCTATTTATGTACTTGTTTCAGGAAGGACCTGGAAACAGTACAAGGACTGGCACTGGTCTGCGGATCCCACTGTGGCCACTGTTCAGCAGCGCCGCCCAGAGTTCTCCTGAGAGACCCAGCCCGGTTATCCACAGCAATTTTGGCGCAATGATGTATACTTTTCTCTCTCCTCTCTCATGTCCTCATCCTCTACCAGTGCTTCCTGGGATCTTCTCCCAAATAAACAAAATAAGCTCTGAAAATGAGATCTAAATACACACTTGACTCAACAAAATGGACTAAAGATAGAGCAGACTAAGTCAGCAACCTAAACGAGGCTCTGAAAAATTATTTTTATTTATTTATTTTTTTTAAATTTTTTGCATGTATTTATTTTTGATAGAGAGAGACAGAGCTTGAGCAGAGGAGGGTCAGAGAGAGAAGGAGACACAGAATCCAAAGCAGGCTCCAGGCTCTGAGCAAATGTTCAGCACAGAGCCCGATGCGGGGCTCGAACCCACGAACCGTGAGATCATGACCTGAGCTAAAGTCGGTCGCTCAACCGACTGAGCCACCCAGGCGCCCCTATTTTTATTTTTTAAAAGGATGTGTAGACATCTCTCTCACCAATCTTGTCCCCTAATTTTTTTTATTTATTTTTTTTTTTGAGAGACAGCACGAGCAGCACGAGCAGTGTCTCAACAGTGTCTCTCAGACAGAGAGGGAGACACAGAATCCGAAGACAGGCTCCAGGCTCTGAGCTGTCAGCACAGAGCCTGACGCAGGGCTCAAACCCACCAACTGTGAGATCATGACCTGAGCCAAAGTCGGATGCATAACCGACTGAGCCACCCAGGCGCCCCACCAATCTTGTACTCTAAATGCAGATCCTGATCATCTTTATTGAGTAATAACTGAAATCTAAAGTTTTAAATTAATTTTATTTGTTAATGTATTGTCTGACAC
Organism: Cryptoprocta ferox; assembly: GCA_028646485.1. Classification (NCBI taxonomy): domain Eukaryota; kingdom Metazoa; phylum Chordata; class Mammalia; order Carnivora; family Eupleridae; genus Cryptoprocta; species Cryptoprocta ferox. The sequence continues at coordinate 67,643,982 of CM053573.1, forward strand.
CCCCCCCCCACTGGTTTATAAGCTCTCTATACGCAGAAACCATGCCTGCCTTATTCATCATTTTATCCCTAGTACCTCCAGTACAGGGCTGGCACGTAATAGGAGCTCACAGTATTTGTTGAGTGAATGAATTGTATTGTATAAGGACTCAGGGAAATATGCATTTTTAACTCCACAAAGCAGGAAAAATCATCACTTTAGCTTGACCCTTCCTCTAGAGAGCTGATAAATGGAGATTTACATAGTACTACTCCCCACTGTTTAGTCCTTGACCCTTAAGGGAGTTCAGCATAAAATGAAACTGGTAGGAGCACAGAATTGTAGAGCTAAAAGGTATCTTAAGTTCATCAACACAAGCAGCTTCCAAACCTGGCAGTAAGCATAACCATGTGGGAATTTTTAAAAAAATTCAGACTCACTGACTCAACACCTGACTTATCAGATCAGAACCTACTTGAGTAGGGGCTTGGCATCTGTAGTTTAAACTAGTTCCCCAGGGATGCCTGGGTGGCTCAGTTGGTTGAGTGTCCTGCTTTGGCTCAGATCATGATCTCATGGTTTGTGAGTTCAAGCCCTGCATCAGGCTCTCTGCTATCAATGCAGATCCCACTTGAGATCCTCTGTCGCCCTCTCTCTCTGTCCCTTCTCCACTCACTCTCTCTCTGTCTCGCTCGCTCTCAAAAATAAACAAACACTAAAAAAATTTTAAACTAGTTCCCCAAATTATTTTTAGGCAGCCACAGCCAGTCTTTGGGAAAATCTAGTATAGCTTCCTAATGTTACTGATACAACCAGAGAAAGTCCAATGACTTACCTAAAGTCATTCAATTAAAAAGTTACAGAGCTGGAAATGGAACCCTTCTCTTAATTCACTCAACCCAGTTTCTGTTCTATTCTACTATATTTTAAATTTTTTAAGTTTTATTTATTTAAGTAATCTATACACCCAACGTGGGGCTCAAACTCACAACCCCAAGATCAAGAGTCGCAAGCTCCACCAATGGAGCCAGCCAGGTGCACCTATTCTACTATACTTTCATTGTGATCCTACTAATTCACAACCTAGGAGCACATGGATAGAGAAAGGGATCATTTCTGGAATGAAGTATCATAGAACAATATATGATTAAAATATATAAAACATTCAGCCAATAACATACCAATGTTTAAATGAAACCTCTTTTTAAAAATGTTCTTTATTTTTGCTTAATTTTGAGAAATAGCTTTAAGTAATTTTATTTCCGAACAAAAATCAGTTTTGCTCATGGAATTCCTGCCACCCAAATTTCTTTGTAGTTATCCAGGTGCTATATTTCTGTTAGCACTGAATAAACAATCTGATACTCTCAAAATCACACTTGTGAAGAGTTATGTCATCTGCACACCCACAAATCTCCCGGCCTATTAGCAGCACATTAGGTTTCTTCTGCTTTAGTAACACAGTAAAGGAACAGTAAAATCATCGCATTCTGGAGTCTAAGACAAACACCTAAAACTAAAGTGTCCTCATATCTTAATAATATTAATTGGATTTGGAATATCCACATGTCCTTGGAAAGGACAAAAAGGCTTCCAAATGGACTTACATTCATGAAAACATCATGAATATAGTTGTCAGTGTCAGCATCCCAGAAACAGCGAGCAGCCATGCTGAAAAGTCAAAGAAGGAAGAATTATAAACAATATAACAAGGATCTGACTGCATATGTTTGCCATGAGCAAAAGTTTTCCTTGATAGACTCATAGATCAGTGCTTCCAAACAACCTTTTCACAGGTTGGCACACAGAAAATCGTATTTGTATACAACAGAACATACTGGATAAACAAGAGGGACTGGAATCATAGATGTCACTGGAGGTGACAGCCCAGGGGCTGTAACAGCCTAAGACTCTGACTGGCTACCTGACAGCTTCAGGGGTCAATACTTTGAAGTCGTTGGTGTTCTGGCTGGAAAGCTCTGTTATAGATTACTTCAGCCGAGATATTTTTGTGTAACTTTAAGAGGAAATTAATACCTAAGAATTATGACTGAAATGAGCTCCATCCTGCACAATAATATTAAAAAGTAGGTCTGGAAAGGACCCAAAAGTTTATTTGATCCAATCTGATCATTTTGTAGAGTTCCAGAAAAGAAAAGGACAAATTCTGAACTAGAACTCAATCTTCTAACTACTTCTACACCCAGTATTGTCTCTACAGTATTGCTATGCTAACTCTGAATTCTCGAATTGGCCATTCTCCTCTCCCCAAATCTTGACTAAGAAGAAATGTTAGGCAAAATAAAAGCCAATTAAAAACTGGAAACAGGGGTGTCTTGGGTAGTTCAGTCAGTTAAGCATCCAACTCTTGATTTCCACTCAGGTCATGATGTCACAGTTCATGAGATCAAACCCCACATCACGCTCTATGCTGAGCACAGGGCCTGGCTGAGATTCTCTCCCTCTCTCCCCCTCTGCCCCTCTCCTGCACTCATGCACACTCTCTCTGTCTCTCAAATAAACACTAGTCTAAGTGCTTTACATGTATTAACTCATTTAATCCTGTGAAGTAGGTACTATTATACTCATTTAGTAAATATGGAAACTGAGTATCAGAGAAATTGAGCAAACTTGCCCACGGTCAAACAAACAGTAAATGACAAAGTCTGGCTTTGAATCTAAGCAGTTCAGCTTCAAGTTATAGAGAAAGATAACGCATATACCATATTAATATTGGTTCGTTTTTGAAAGTGCTTTTTTAAAGTTTTGCATAGAAGAGTCTCCCATTCTAATATTTAACACTTTCTTCCTTCCTTCCTTCCTCCCTCCCTCCCTCCCTCTCTCTCTCTCTTTCTTTCTTTCTTTCGAGAGAGAGAGCACCAGCACAAGCAGCAGGTGGGGCAGAGAGAGAGGACAGAGAGAATCCCAAGCAGGCTTCATGTTTTCAGTGAAGAGCCCAACGCAGGGCTCCATCCCACCAACATAACTGACTGACCCACCCAGGTGCCCCTCACACATTCGTAAATCAAAAAGTTCCATCTATTTCCAAATTGCAACAGTAACAATGTGAAATAAAATTAACCTACTTAATTCACCGCCAACAAGTATTTACTTAGCAGCTACCATATGTCCAAAAAGAGAAAAATCTATGTCGATCCTCAAATAATTACCAATTTAATTATGTGAACAAACTTAACACACATAAAAAGAATAAGATAGGGGCGCCTGAGTGGCTCACTCGGCTAAGCATCCAACTTCGGCTCAGGTCATAATCTCACGGTCCGTGAGTTCTAGCTACACATCGGGCTCTGTGCTGACAGCTCAGAGCCTGGAGCCTGCTTTGGATTCTGTGTCTCCCTCTCTCTCTCCGCCCCTCTCACCCACTCACGCTTTGTCTCTGTCTCTCAAAAATGAATAAATGTTAAAAAAAAATTTTAAAGAATAAGATAATGTACAGTTGATGCTAATTTATCAGTTATTAGGATTTGAAAGTATTGTAAAGTCTGTCTAGTCCAAGTCTAATTTGCACATTTGTACTAAATTTGTAGAAGTGCCACAGAAGTTTAGAGAATTTAGACAGGAGAAAAAGCCAAAAAAAAACTTCACGAAGGACGTGGTACTTAAGATGATTAGAGACAAATGAAGGCAGGAATATAAACATTTACTTAACAAACATTTGTTGAGGGTCTATTACATATGAAGCAAAGTGCTAGGTACAAATGATACAAAGATGCATAAAACACAATCCTTGCCTTCAAAATGTGGTCTATATATCATTTACCAGTAAAAGGAACCAGGGCTTCTCAGAATGGCCAATTCTAAGGCCAGGGCTAGAAATGTATAAGACAAACCTGGGACTTCTGGCCCACACCCAAACTCTCGGGTACACACACACACAGACACACACACACACAGACACACACACACACACACACAAGCTATATTTAAGTATAAGTATTTGTGTCAAAAGGACTGAGAAGAAGCAGGACAGAACAGTTTGTAGAGGCCAATGTTCCCACCAAGATCAGTTAGCAAGGCTGTATTAAGTGAATCAGAATGCAGCTGAAGCAAATAAGACTGGAGGAGCCAAAATTCCAGAGAGAGGAGAACTGCAAGGAGGTAAGCGGATATCCTGCCTCAGAATTCTCCCTGGGGTATTTGCCAAGTCCAGGCACAGGACTAAAAGCTAAGAACCCAGGCTTTGCCCAGCTAGACCAATTACCGAGGGAAAAAGAAACCAGCAGGGCTGCTGGCAGCTAAGGAGATAAAACTGGAGACTTGAGGAACCAAGATCACTGTGAAAAAGGGGAGACTAGAACTGAGCCTGTCACGTGGTAGGTTTTCCCCTCAAGACATGTGCTGAATTTTGAAACTGAAAGCCAAGTGTGGTAGGTGAAATAACAGCCCTCTCACCAAATATGTCTATGTCCTAAAGCCCCAAACCTGTGAATACATTACGGTGTATGTAATATATATATATACGGTGGGGGAGGGTAGAGTTTTACAGATATATTACTAAGGATCTTGAGATGGACAGATTATCCTGGATTATCCAGGTGGGTTCAAAGTAATCACACAAATCCTTACAAAAGAAAGGAGGAGGTGGGAATGTCAGAGTCAGAGAAATATTTGAAGATGCTACGCTGCTGCCTTTGAAGAGGGAGGAAGAGTTTATAAGCTAAAGAATGCAGGCAATCTCTAGAAGCAGGAACAGGCAAAGGAAGGGATTGTCCCCTAGAGCTTCCAGAAGGAATGCAGTCTTTCCAATACCTTAATTTTAGCTGAATGAAACCCATTTTGGATTGATGATCTCCAGAACTGTAAAATAATATTTCTAAGCCACTGGGTTTGTGGTAATTTTTTAAAGTTTGTTTGTTTGTTTGTTTATTTTAGTAATCTCTACACCCAACATAGGACTCGAACTCACAACCCCGAGATCAAGAGTCACACACTCTTCCAACTGAGTCAGCCAGGTGCCTGTGATAATTTTTTACAGCAGCAATAGGAAGCTATACACTAAGGCAAAAACTTTTGAAGTAAAGAGTAGCTTTATACTGAGGAGACAAGTATAAAAGTCGGTACCTGATGGGGTAGGGTCCCATCTGGAGGCTTCTTCAAGAAAGAAGGGTTAACTAAAGGTAGAGGGAGCCTCATCAAAACTGCAGCCCAACCTCAACTCTGCTTAGTACCTGGCTGGATTAAGGTAATCAGTCCATAGTCTACCTGAATGGAAAAGGAAAGAGGAAACCCTCTCTGGAAAAAAATAATATTATCTGGAGGCTCTATAATTTTTTGACACAATGTCCAAGATTTAAACGAGGCATGCTAACAGACAGAGCCACATGAAGGATTACCAAGACAAAAAAAATCAATGGAAATAGAATCACACGTGATCCAGATACTAGAGTAAGCAGACAATGACTTTAAAATAATTGCTATGACCAAAATGTAAAAAGGGAAGAGAGAGGAAGGATGAAGAACTGGATAAAAAAAATAATTTCATTGGCCTCACTGACCACTACTAGCGGCTCCAGGAGGTGCTGAAGCATGCGTGGTGCTACCGGATGGTAGAGCTGTGACCAGGACATTTGTGAAATGCAATAAAGTGCAAAGAGGAACATGAAGACACTCTAGATTAATCAAATTGCAGATGCCTTCCAGGACCGTGGCTTAAAGTACCAGCATTCATTTTCAATTAAGTGCCAGGTGTAGTTCAAGCACTTGCAGATCTAGCTACCTATGAACAAAAGACTTTTTTTTTTTTAATGTTTATTTACTTAGTTTTGAAGGTGGGGGGAGGCAGAGGGAAAGGGAGAGAGAGAGACTCATAACCAGTCTCCACACCCAGCACAGGGCCCGATGCAGAGCTTGATCTCATGACAGGGAGATATGACCTGAGCTGAAAGCAAGAGTTGGACACTTGGGGCGCTCCGTTGGTTAAGTGTCTGACCCTTGATTTCGGCTCACAGTTCATGGAGTCAAGCCCTGTGTCAGGCTCTGCGCTGACAGTGTGGTGACAGGTAGGATTTGCTGCTGCCTTGGGTGATGGGAAGGAGCCTGAAGGCATATTTTCCAGAGTGGTGCAGTATCACTGAGGGGGGTTCCAACACTGCCTGCCCTTTGCAGCTGAGTGTCTTAGGAAAAGGGTTTTTCCCCCACTGATGGTCACAATAACTAAAACAGGGGCTAAAAATTATTTGCCAACACTGTGTAAGTTTGATCAGCAATTATGTTAATTTACATTTTAGTAATAGGAGTGAAAGAAAGGCCCCTTCTGCCCTTGGGACAGATTCAGAAATCTCTTTCACAGATTGTGCAAATATGGCTCGTGTGGTATTAAAAAAATAATAATTTCACTAGAGAATTGGAATCTATAAAAAAGAATTAAATGGATATTCTAGACCTGAGAAATATAATAACTGATATTAAGAATTCAGTCAGGGGCACTTGAGTGGTTCAGTCAGTTGAGTGTCTGACTTTGGCTCAGGTCATGATCTCACGGTTTGTGGGTTTGAGCCCCACATCAGGCTCTGTGCTGACAACTCAGAGCCTGGAGCCTGCTTCAGATTCTGTGTCTCGCACTCTCTCTCAAAAATAAACATTGAAAAACAATTTTTTTTAAGAAAAAGAGGGGCACCTGGGTGGCTGTCGGTTAAGCGTCCAACTTCGGCTCAGGTCATGGTCTCACAGTTTGTGAGTTTGAGCCCCGCATCAGGCTCTGTGCTGACAACTCAGAGCCTGGAGGCTGCTTCGGATTCTGTGCCTCCACCTTTCTCTGCCCCTCCCATACTCATGTTCTGTCTCTCTCTGTCTCTCAATAATAAATAAACGTTAAAAAAATATTTTTAAAGAAAAAAGAAAAAACAAAAAGAATTCAGTCAGTGAATTGAATATCAGATTACACAAAATAGAAAAGAGAATGTGTTAACTGAAAGACAGGTCAACAGAAAAATATCCAAAAGCAGGGCACCTGGGTGGCGCAGTTGGTTAAACATCTGACTCTTGATTTCTTTTCAGGTCATGATCTTACAGTCGTGAGATCTAGCCCCTCATCTGACAGCTGAGAGCCTGCTTGGGATTTTCTCTCTCTCTCTCTCTCTCTCTCTCTCTATCTGTCTCTCTGCCCACCCCTTTTCAGTCTCTGAAAAAACAAAAAAAAAAAAAAAGAAAAAAGAAAAATATCTAAAAGGAAGTACAGAGAGAAAACACAAAGAGCATAAAAGACATATGGAATCCAGTAAAAAGAGCATCTCCCTCTACATACAGGTAATTGGAGTCCAAAGAGGACAACAGAGAGCAAACAGAGCAGAAGCAATCCTTAAAAAGTTAATGACCACACCTAGCACCCAGATGTTAGTTTCTAATGCTATTCTCCTTAAAATGAACCAGAGCTCCTTGGAGGAATGCTAATTCTAGGGCTGGGGCAGGGAATGAATAAGATGAACATCTTACAGTGCCAGTAAGTAAGGAAGTGCTCAAGAAACCCTGTAACAGTAGTGTATGTCAAAGGGACATGGGAGTCAACTGAAAGAGCTGCCAATGGCCCAAGCTGGAACACTGAGTAGTAAATAAGGTAGTACCAGATTATAATCCAAAGTATAAAAATCCTGAAATCAATAAATAATAAGATACAATTAGTAAATGCCAGAACGTAAGAAACTCTCCAGGATAAACAACCCAATTTCTTTAACAATTAAATGGGAAGGTAAAAGAAGAGAAAATGAGATAAAAGAGGGAGTAAAAATGATAGATTAAAAGAAACTTAAAAGATGTATCAACTCCTTTCAGATGGAACCGCCACCTTCCAGTAATTTATCAAAATGACCAACACAAAGGGAAAGAGGAGAAGTGCTCGCCGTATGTTCTCTAGGCCTTTTAGAAAACATGGAGTTGGGGGTGCCTGGGTGGCTCAGTCGGTTAAGCGTCCGACTTCAGCTCAGGTCATGATCTCATGGTTCGTGGGTTCGAGCCCCATGTTGGACTCTGGGCTGACAGCTCGAGCCTGGAACCTGCTTCAGATTCTGTGTCTCCCTCTCTCTCTGTCTCTCCCCCGCTCGGTCTCTGTCTCTCTGTCTCTCTGTCTCAAAAATAAATAAACTATTAAAAAAAATTAAAAAAAAGAAAAAATGGAGTTGCTCCTTTGGCCACATACATGCGAATCTACCGGAAAGGTGATATCGTGGACATTAAGGGAATGCCCCACAAACGTTACCACAGCAAAGCTGGAAAAGTCTACAATGTTACCCAGCATGCTGTTGGCATTGTTGTAAACAAACAAGGGCAAGATTCTTGCTAAGAGAAACAAGGGCAAGATTCTTGCTAAGGAATGTGTGTATGGGCTGAGCACATCAAGCACTCCAAGAGCCGAGATAGCTTCCTGAAGAGTGTGAAGGAAAATGATCAGAAAAAGAAAGAAGCCAAGGAGAAAGGTACTTGGGTTCAACTGAAGGGCCAGCCTGCTCCACCCAGGGAAGTACACTTTGGGAGAAGCAATGGAAAGGAGCCTGAGCTGCTGGAACCCATTCTCTATGAATTCATGGCATGAGAAATGTAAAAAATAAAATAAAATAAAAGACCTCAACGTTATAAAAGTGTTTCTCCTAATTGAGTAGAAGTGTGGTGTCCTCTCCCCCAAAGAAATATTTCAAGCAAACTTAAATTGTGTCCGAATTCTTTGGATGATGTCTTTATTCAAATTTGGTGGGGTTTGGGGAGCTTGGGTGGCTCAGTCAGTTAAGCTTCTGACTTTGGCTCAGGTCATGATCTTGCAGTCCATGAGTTCAAGCCCCATGTCCGGCTCTGTGCTGACAGCTCAGAGCCTGGAGCCTGCTTTGGATTCTGGGTCTCCTCTCTGTCTGCCCTCCCCTGCTCACACTCTGTCTCCCTCTCTCTCTCTCTCTCAAAAATAAACATTAAAAAAGAGAGAGAGATGTATCAACTAAATGCAAGGTCTGAATTTTATCTGGATCCTGATCGGAGCAAATTGTAAAAAAATATAAACATATAAATACATACATTTAAATACATATTCATACACATATACAGTGACCCTGAACAACCTGGGGTGAACTGCACAGGTCCACTTATGTGCAGATGTTTTTTCAATAAATACAGTACAGTTCTGTAAATGTATTTTCTCTCCCTTATGATTTTCTTAGTAACATTTTTTTTCTCCAGCTTACTTTATTGTAAGAATGCAGTATATAATACCTATATAAAACATGTTCATCAACTGCTTATGTTATCAGTAAGGCTTCCAATCAACAGTAGGGTATTAGTAGTTAAGAGACAACTGAGGATATTTGAACACTGAGTATTTATAATATTCAGGATCGACAATATTTTAGATGTGATATCTTATTATGTTAAAAGCGTCCTTGGGGCACCTTTAAGCCTCTGACTCTTGATTTCGGCTCAAGTCATGATCTCACGGTTCATGGGTTCAAGCCCTGCATTGGGCTCTGTGCTGACAGTGCAGAACCTGGTTGGGATTCTCTCTCTCCCCCTCTCTCTGCCCATCCCGCTCTCTCTCGCTCTCTCAAAATAAATTAAAAAAATTTTAAATAAATAAAATAAAAAGGGTCCTTAAATTTTAGAGATATTGTATACTGTTGTATTTACAAATGAAAGGTATAATAACTGGAATTTGCTTCGAAATAATCTGGTGGGACAAGGAGAGTAAGCAGAAGGATAACAGTATCTGTATGAGCTGATAAACTTTGAAGCAAAGTAACAGAAAAATGGGAGTTCCTTAGTCCTTGTACTTCTGCATGTTTGAAATTTTAGATGATAAAAGTTTTTAAAAAGGAGGGGGTATGCCTTGAATGCTATGCTTTAGAATTTGGCCTTATCACATTTAACAAAGTGAATCACAACCAGTTTAAGAAGCTTATACCTGACAGGGTTTAAAATAAACTCTAAAGAGTTCATAGAAAGGAAATGAGGTGTAATTCTGAAAGACTGTTCTAGTATGCAAAATGAAATATAGAGGAGAGAGACCAGAGTCTGGAAATGCTGATAAGGAGCTGTGAAGTAACCCTGGTCTCCAGATTACAGTGCATACAGTGGGAGAGAGTAATGGCTAAACCAGACAAAAGAGGACTCTGAGGTTTTAAGCCAGAGTCAAAAGAACCTTGGTAATACTGTGTAAGACCGACAAATTAAAATGGCAGGTTGACTGAAGGAGAAGGGAAAAGAAATTTACAACTGTATTTGAACATGTTGAATGCGGGGTGATAAAGTTTTAAAGTATTTCATTATGTCTTTGAGGTAAGAAATTCTCCTGAAGCCTTTTGACCAAATGGTAGAGGGCACCATAGTGAAAAGTACTGCACCAAGAGTCAGAAGGCTAGGCTCTATTAGTTCATCTGACACCAGCCAGATGAATAATTTTGGGCAAAATATAGTGATCCTCATAAGTGTCATCTTAAATTAAGGGGAGTAGACACTAGAAAATATCCACAGTCCCTTCCAAATCCAACACTCTATAGTAAAAATTCTCACTCATAATATCTACAAGGTATTTTTTAAATTCCTTTAACAAATATTTTAATAATTTCTTATAAAATACTATACTAAGCACTGTTTGCAAAGGGAAACATGAGATTAACACTTGAGCACAGGAAAAAACAGGAAATACAGATTTTGAATTCACCAATACATGAACGACAGTTTGAGGTCATGAGAATGAATGAGTTCATTGAAAAAGCATTGAGAAGAGGCCAGGAACACAAGAACTGAGGCTTGAAGAAAGTTCACAGCTGGCAATGAGGGGAGAAAGGAACCAGGCAAGGAAAGACAATAGTCAGTTAGCAAAACAGAAGAGAAACAAGTTAGGTAAGTGACATCAGGGCCAAAAACAAAACAAAACAAAACAAAACAAAAACACACACACACAAAACAGAGTGAATTTTAAGAAATAGAAGCCCGGGCCAAGAATAAGAGGTAAGAAAAGGTTACCAGATATGCTAATAAAGAGGGCTCAGACAATTTTAAAAAAATTAATTTAGGAGAATGATAGGAACAAAAACCAGACAAAAAGGAATTTAGGAAGAAAGATATATAAATATTCCCATTCTCTCTTTAGAAGCATATATACATAAACCCTATGGATACAACAAAAAGTGAGTTACCACACAGAGCTCACCCAGACTTCTCAACCTCACTGTTCAGTACCCAGATGTTTTTGGTTCACAGCTGCATTTTGTTATGCTGTCTTTTCCTCTCACTCTTACAACGACACAATCTTTCTGAATTGTCAGGAGGATGAATACCTAATAAGAAACATTTAAGAATAAAAACAAGAAAGAAAAACCAATGACTCACAATACTCCTTCACCTCTTTGTTCTCCAATCACTACTTGCACCACCATTTTATATCGGTCAAATCCCATTTCTAGAAAGAAAAATAAGAAGATTACCTATAAGTAAAAGTGATAAAGTACAAGTGATAAAAGTATAAGTAAAAGTGATAAAAGTAATAAACATGAAGGTATATTTGCCTAGAAATGGACATAGGCATTCAGTCTACAAGCTCAGACTGAGTAGGTTGAGAAGCTTGGGAGTCAGAGAGACTAGAGGACAAATTTTACCTGGTGAGTAAGCCAGCTTACCAAGTGTGTAAACTTAGACAAGTAATTTACCTTCTTGGCTTAAGTCTTCCTCATCTGTTAAATGAAAAATATTATTACCACCCCAGGGGACACTGTGAGATGAGATGAGATAAGATATAGTATGTTGACCTTAAAAATAAAACTTTCAGTTATTTTACCAGCAAAAAATTAGTTTATTTGGGAAGGGCAGAGAATTGCAATTCAGGACATGAAAGCTACAGCGAAACCATTTGCAAGTCCAGAGAACAAAGAAGTCAGTTTTTTTGTAGAGGAAAAGAGGATGTTGGGAGGGCTGTTATAAACAAAAAGTTCGCTGGAGTAAACTGGGAGTTGGAAGCATAGTGGCTTTTCATTGCCTGAATTTTGACAGTCTCTTATTGGCTGGTCTGTTGCTGGGCAAGCAGAAAATCTTTCTCCTGCTTTGGTAGTAAAGTATAGGCTTCTTCCTGGTGGGCTGAAAAGGAATGGTATGGTATTAGAGCTCCCCCTTCTGGCCTCCCAACACCAACATTTTAGTGAGGTTTTGCTTTATCAATTTTCACAATATGTAAAGCATCCAGAACAGTACTACTGATACATACTACTTTCTCAATACTCAATAGATCACAGCTTCCTTCGTTTCTCTTCTACTGTAGGTCAGGTACTGGTAGGTCCTCAAAACACAGAAATAAATAAGACATTCTTCTTGCCTTAAAGAACTCACAGTAGTTGGAAAGGCAAACATGAAGAATAAAATGAAAATACAATGTATTAATAATTCCCAGAGTGGCATGCCTTTTAGGAGCACAGGGCTGGCGGCTCCTTCCTTTGCTTGGACAGTGAGGAAAGGATGACCAGAAAAGACTTCTTGGAGGATGAGATACACGAACTGAGCCTTGAAAGACAACTGGGAATTTACCAGGCAGACAATGTCTCTCCATTTTATGAAGAGGAAATAGCATGTGCAAAGGCACCGAGTATGGGATATTTAGAAAACTATAAGCTGTTCAGTAAGGGAGAAAAGAAAATAACAGTATAAGATTCTGAAGTATAATGGTGTGGCCTAGCACAACTCTGCTGCTTCCCCAAAAACTATCCTGCTAAAGCACCAAAGTCCTGAAAATTCTCACTAACATCAAATCTGGAGAGAAGAAAACTGAATGGGCATCTTTATCTCCTCCCCTTTTCTAACCGAAGACTAGTGGAGACAGTTGGAAAAAAAAGGAAAGGAAATGGGCAAAGTTGAAACAGAGCCAACTCTGATGAAAGTAAAGTCTCCAGGATTATATAGTAAATTAGGCAAACAATCTGAAGACTGCAAGTCTCCTCCCATGTGAAATATGAAGCCTAATTCAGGATACTTAACAAAATCTCAGGAGACAGAGCCCAAAACACTGCACACAGTTCCACGGAGCTTCCTCTTTTCTCTACCCATTTCTCCTCCACCTTTTCTGATACCCATGCAGCTAGAATATTATATATACAGTCCTTAAATCATAGCTCTGAGGGAAAAATAAAATAATCTCAGATTTGGTGGGAGTGTACAAAAGAAATCACCCACACTATGTCTAAGCAATTATGAAAAGAGCAAATGAAAAGATCTAAAAACCACACCACATCAGAGTAAAATGGAAAGAAGCCAACTGGCAATATGCAATGATGCAGCAGCAAAAACAAACAGAAGAATAACAAGAAAGAAACAAACACACTATTTAAAAGACAAAAACAGGGGCGCCTGGGTGGCTCAGTCAGTTAGGTATCTGACTTCATCTCAGGTCATGATCTTGTGGTCCATGGGTTCAAGCCCCACGTTGGGCTCTGTGCTGACAGCTCAGAGCCTGGAGCCTCCTTCCGATTCTGTGTCTCCCTCTGCCCCTCCCCTACTTGTGCTCTGTCTCTCTCAATCTCTCAAGAATAAATAAACATTTTTAAAAATTGAAAAAAAAATAAAAGACAAAAACAAAACTCATCAACCGAGGAGATATTATAAACCAAGGAACAAAGAGAAATTCTTCACAAATGATTCACAGTATGGAACAAAATTAGCTCATAAATTCAACAAAATAAGAACTCAGATTATAAACAGCAGAAAGATGAAAAGGAAGATCACAGCCTGAAGAAACAAACTGGATGCTCACACAATATCAGTGCAGACCTAATAAATTAAAAATGGCAAAGGACTATCTGTTTATATGAACAGATGAACAAATGAAACAGAACAAATGAAACAGAACAAATGAAAATTGAATAACTGGCTTAAGATAATCACAAGTAAATATCAAAGGAAAGGCAACAAAGTATGGCACAGAAAAGCTAATAGATATGGAAGAAAAAGAAGATTTAATATATCATTATTTGTTTTCCTAAAGAAGAGAATCTAATAAATGCAATAGGAAGTGTTTTTAGAGATAGAAAAAATTATCCTGACATGGAAAAAACAAATCTGCAGATTGAAAGCTATAAAATTTTCACTACCAAGACATATTCTAAAAAAGCTATTGAGCATGAAGGTTAAGGATGAGATTCTTTCAGCAGAGGACATCAGGCAGCCTTAGATTTCTCTTCAGTAATATTCAATGCCAGAAGACAATGCAAAAAAGTCTACAAGATTCTCAAGAAAATAAGTTATTACCTCAAAATATTATATTCATCCAAAAACTATTCTGGTTTAGGCAAAAGGCAGACATCCTTGGACATGAAAGAACCGAGAAAATGTAGCATTTCTGAGCCCTTCCTAAAAAAACTTACAACAAAATCTCATCAGGTAAGAACTGAACCAACATGAAGAACTCAGCAATGGAAATGGCATGATAAAAGGACTAAAGAGTGAGCAATCATTTCATTAAAATATAGAATGAATGCAAAAAGAGAGAGAGAGAGAGAGAATGAATGCTATACCACTATGTGAAATAACTCTATGGGGTCCTATTGTTATTAAAGTATTTATTTATCTGTATATACATAGAAAAGAGATCTGAAATGTTCACCTGATATTAATGATTATTCATTAAATATTGATATTTAATGTGGTAGTGGCATTTGGGATGATTTTCTAATTTTATGTATTTTTCTACACATTTAAATTTATTTATAATGGACATGTATCTTTTTGTACAATCATTTTAATAGTCAATTTTTATTAAAAAGTGAAAATAAAGGGGCACCTGGCTGGCTCAGTCTGTACAGCATGCAACTCTTGATTTTGAGGTCATGAGTTCAGGCTCCATGTTGGGAACAGAGATTACCTGAATGAATAAATAAATAACTTTTCTAAAAAGTGAAGGGGTGTCTGGGTGGTTCGGTCAGTTAAGAATCTGACTTTTGATTTCAGCTCAGGTCATTATCTTATTACAGTCATGGGTTCGAGCCCTGAGTCAGGCTGTGTGCTGTTAGGGCAGAGCCTGCTTGGGATTCTCTGTCTCCCTCTCTCTCTGACCCTGCCCCACTCATGTACACATGCTCGCTCGCTCTCTGTCTCTCTCTTAAAATAAATAAATAAAACTGTTTTTAAAAAGTGAAAATAAAAATGCTAATATATAAACAGTAGTTAATTCTGGGTGATAGAAATTCACAGAATTGCTATTTTCTTCTTTGCACTTCTATATATTTCTTCATTTCTAAAAATGGGAACAAATTAAGAAAAAGAAGAAAATACACCAAAATATTAAACAGTAACTACCTTTGGGTAATGGAATTTTATATAATTAAAAAAAACTTATATGTACTTTTCCTAGATTGTCTAGCTTAGTACAATGAAAATATATTACTGTTAAATAGATATTTTCTTCCCTCCAAAAAATGTTATATTTTTAAAAAGGGAGACAGAAAGGACTTTTCAGATGGTATAACATTATTCACAAAAAAAGAGACAGAGACCAAGAGAACAGGGAGGAAAAGCACAAGGTGTATATATGTAGAGTTTAGCAGGAGTGGAGAGTTGATTAGGGCCACTAGTTAAAGGCTCAGCTGGGGAGACGGGCTGAGGTCAGACTGTGAGGGTGTGAATGCCTGGCTGAGGAACTGATATGTTGGAGACTGTAACTTCTGGTCTTTCCCATACTGGAATTTCTCAGATAGTGCTTTCATACAATGTTTTATTTCACATCTTTACAACTTCCCACTATCTGCAAAAACCCACATGAGTAAAAGTTACCCAATAATTGAGAAGACTAGACACTGAAGAGAAATCTCTGTTTAAAAGAACGCACAGCTTGTGTCCCTTGTTTAAAGATCGGGAAGGAAACAGGTAAAATTGAACGTTTGAAGGGAACATACCGCTTCCAATTATCATCACAATTACCTTTTAATTTATCTTTAATGGTTTCTGATAAACGCTTTGTGAGCTGAGGCATTTCTTCTGGGGAGTATTCAGCATTCACCAGTTCTTCCTTAAGCACAGCATGGATACAGTCTTTAACCACAGAGGGTCTGAACCTAAATGAAACAGTTTGAAACATCTAATTGGTAACTCCAAAACTCCAATTTACCTTCACAGTCCAACTGCCCCCAGCTCTTTGTCACTAGAACAATTTAATCTTTCATTTTCATATGTTTTATTATAAACATGATATAAACAAATTAAGAAAACAAGTCATATAGTCATATTCCTGATTTATACCTCCAGCCTGGACCTTTCCCCTGAACTTCAGACCACATAGTCCAACACATATTCCATCTGGATGTCTAATAGACAACTCAAATTTAATACATCCAACATTAAGCTCTTTTAAAAAAAATTTTGTTTAATGTTTATTTATTTTTGAGAGAGAGAGAGAGAGAGAGACAGAGCATGAGCCAGGGAGGAGCAGAGAGAGAAGGAGACACAGAATCCGAAGCAGGCTCCAGGCTCTCAGCTGTCAACACAGGGCCCAACCTGGAGCCTGAACTCATGAACTGTGAAATCATGACCTGAGCTGAAGGAGGACACTCAACCGACTGAGCCACCCGAGTGCCCCCAACATTAAGCTTCTGACCATCTCCCCTCCCCAGAATTGTATCCATCAATGGTAACTCCATTCTTCCATTTGCTCAGGCCAAAAACCTTGATGTCAGTCTTGCTGCCTTTCTCTCTCACAAAACACATCCTGGTTCATAAGCAAATCGTGCTTAAATCATAAGCAAATCTGAAGCAGTTCTACCTTCAGAATAATCTGAAATTTAATCACTCTCACCATCCACTGCTGCCAGTTTGGTCCAAGCTACCCTTACCTGCTGCCTGGATTACAATGGCTCCTAACAAGTCTCTCTGTCTCTGCCTTTGCTCCCAGATCCTGTTCTCAACATAGCAACTAGGCTGGTCCTATTAAAATATATGTCAGATCATGGCACTCCTGTATTCAAAATACCCCGCAAATATTTCCCACCTCACTCAGAGTAAAAACAGCATCCTAACTATGACTTGCACCGTCCCATATGATCTACCCTACCAAACTCTCTGACCTTGTTTTCTACTACCCTTCCTACTAGTTCTCTCCACTCAGGCCACACTGGCCTTCCCTATGTTCTTTGATCACACCAGGCATGCCACCTTAGTGCTTCTGTTAAGCACTTGTTAACTTGCTGTTAACCTCTGCCTGAAGTTCAAGTCTCATTCTATATGCCTAGCTACCTCCCTCACTTCTTTCAAGTCTTTTTTCAAAAGTCACTTTCTCTAGCCACCTTCTGTAAAACTTCAAATAGCCCTCCTACCACATCACTTTATATCTCACTTCCCAGTACCAATTACTATCTCATACACTACACAGTTCACTTCCGTGTTTATTTTGTTTGTTGTCCTTCTAACCAGCTAGAACACTAGCTCCATGAGGGCAGGGATTTCTATCTGCTTTGTTCACTGTTATATCCCCATTTCTCAGAATGGCACCCAGCACATAGTAGAAAATAAATACTTTCTGAAGGAATGGATTACTGAATCAATGAAAACAGAAAAATAAAAAAACTCCCCTAATTTCACCCTAACAATATCATTAGCATTTTTGTTGTATTTATCATAAATTACAACACTAGGTTCATTTTCTGGGCTATATATTCTATCTGTTGATTTGTCTATTATGTGCCAAGTGACCAGAATGTTTCAGGGTTTGAGCTTATAACGTGGTATATTTGATAGTATTAGTGGCCCCTTATTTTTAACAGTATTTTCTTTGCTCTCTTGCCTGGTTATTTTCATAGATGAACTTTAGAATCACCAACAAATTTTCCAGGATTTGATCTGTTCAAAAAGGGGTCTTCCTATTAATAAACATACCATATCTTGTCCTTCTCCTTAAGCCTTTTTCATTCTCAGTGAAATGTTAAAAGTTTTGTTGAAACAAGTCACAAATAATCTCATAGGATTATTCCCACACAACATATATTTGTTAATCTTGTCCTGCTTTTGTTCTGTTTTACAACAGAAATGCAGGCAAACGTCAATCTATGCATTTAGAAACTTTTACCAAGATAACTGAACATACTTTTTTATAAATGTCCATTCTACCCACCCGTAAAATGCTGCATGAACTTTTTTTAATCACATTATAACCAAAGTTTCTGACTTCCAGTATTTGCCAAGCATTTGATTCAGCAATCTGGCTGCAAGCAAGAGGGTTTTTTTTTTTAATTTATAAATATTTTTATCTTGTGAAAATGAAGTGATGGAGTCTACAGCCCTAGCAGACTGTCCCCTGCACTAGACTGTGTACTTTAACTCTGGTAAAGTAAAGCAGTGGCGGGCCTAGAACATCCAAATACTACCTGGGTAAGGCTTTTTATACATACGGGTCCCTTACCCTGCAA
Organism: Cryptoprocta ferox; assembly: GCA_028646485.1. Lineage (NCBI taxonomy): Eukaryota > Metazoa > Chordata > Mammalia > Carnivora > Eupleridae > Cryptoprocta > Cryptoprocta ferox. The sequence continues at coordinate 67,662,329 of CM053573.1, forward strand.
AGGAGTAAGCGTATTCTGGCACACGTTTGCACACAGTATGCGTGTGGCTGAATGGCATTATATGCAAGGCGCTTCTTTACTGCTCTTCTCTCTAATCCATCCATCTCCTTTCCTTTGCCCGCGTCCCAGGTCTCCCAGAGCCAACCAATTCCCACTGCGCTAGCCTTAGACACTCACAGCGCCCTAACACTGCAATCGCAGGACGGATCCTCCGCCGCCCGTAGCAGCTGAAAGCTCAAGAAAAGTAGCTTCCCACTCTCCCGGCCCGCCTCCTCCCCGGCTTCACCGTGCCCCTCCGGCCCAGCCCCTCCCTCCCTGCCGGCTCAGGTCTGGACTCCAACCCAACACCATCCTTGTCCCAGCTCCGCCCCGCCCGCTCCAGCACCGCCCCTCCACCAAGCCCCGCCTCTCCCTCTCCAGCCCCGCCTCTCTGTCCCAGTCAGCCTGCCCCCCCAGTCAGCCTGCCCCCCCAGCCAGCCCAGTCCACTCCGCCCCTCCCCGCGCACTTTACCGACGCGGAGGCTTCCAGGCCAGCTCTGCCTGCCTGACCCCGCAGTCTCGCAGGTCGCCCCCACCACAACCCGTCCGTTACCCGCCTTTGCTGGAAAATGGGCCTCAAAATATAGGTATTCTCGGACTCCCCTGCGTTCTTCTCAGTCTCAAGCAACCCATCGGCCGTGCCTATAGGGAACGACGCAGCCGTCGTCGCCGTCATGGCTAGGGCTTCTCGGCCCGGTGTGTCGAGATGAAGGCCTGGCTGGTTGCGGCTCGGGGCTGCGAAACCGTCGCCAGGGCAACCGTGCCGCCCTTGGCCCTAACGTGACGCGGCTGCGTGCTCCCAGCAGGGAGGCAGGCCTTCCCTTCTCGGCGGGTCTGGCGGCCCTTCCCCGCGCGTGCGCACTGCGCACCCGCTGCTGAGCAGAAACTGGCTGAGCTAGGGTGACCTAATGTTTGGCGCAGGGCTCTTTGAGCCTTGTGGGGACCACAAATTGGTTTGAAGCTCGTCAGCTTTTATTAACTGCGCTACAATTTTAGGGAACTGGCGCGGAAGCTGAGGCCCGTAGAGGTCCAAGGATACAAGTCTATTGAGCAGCAGGGCCCTGATTTAAAAAAGGGCCTTCTCACTGTGCCTCGTGGGCAAGTCCAGCCTTCATTTCGTTTTGCACGACTTGTGAATGGTTTTATATTTTTAAACGATGGAAAAACAGTTCAAAGAATGTTTCATGACGCGTGAAAACTACACGTAAATTTTAAATTTCAGTATCCATAGAGTCCTGTTGTAACGTAGCTATGCTTTCTTGCACATGCGGGGCCGCTTTTGTGCTGTATTGGTAGAAATGAGCAGTTGCAACCGAAACCATATGGCCCTTAAAGTCTAAACTTTTATCTGGCCCTTTACAGAAAAAGTTTGTAGGGCCCTGCCCTAATCCATAACTGCCAACTCACAGTTCCCCCAGCCTCACCCATATGCTTGCTCCTGCAGAATTCAGAAAGGAGCAGACATTAAGGTATATTCCCCACTTAAGAGCACCAGTTTCTGGTCCTGTTTTAGACGACTGTAGTATCTTGGCCTCTACCAGCTTTACAAACTAAGAAAAGATCATGATCTCACGGTTCATGGGTTTGAGCCCCGCATCGGGCTGTGTGCTGACACTCAGAGCCAGGAGCCTGCTTCAGATTCCGTGCTTCCCTCTCTGCCCCTCCCCGGCTTGGGTTCTCTCTCTCTCTATCAAAATAATAAACATTAAACATTTTTTTTTTAAGTAGGAAATCATACTCCTAATACACCGACTTTTCCTCCCCTTTTATGACTTCTTCAGCTATATTTCTCTTACCATACCTACTCCTGTCCAACTTAAAAAAAAAAACAAAAAAAAAAAAACAGAAGATCAGGTGTGTGATTTAATTCAATAAACACTTTATTATTCCATCTGTGCTGGGGCTGGAGATACAAAAGTGAATAAAACCCAGGCCTTGCCCTAAAGAGTGAACCGGGGAGCCATGGACTAAACTACTTGTTACTACAATGGAGTGCCAGTTGCTATAACAGAAAGCTGAAGCCAACCTATTTCCAAGATGGACGTCCTTGACTCCGAGCAGGATCATAAACAAGACAAAGTCTTCTTCATTCCAGGATGATATTCAAGAAGGCATTCACAAGGCAAGGGGCAGACAACTTTTCTTCTTAACAAAATGTTAACACTGTCCTGATGAACAGATTGACATAGGCCCTCCTGCCCAAAACCTGGTTGGAAGCCAAGCCAAGAGCCAGATGTAGCTTTTATTTGATGAGGAAAAACCAGGGTGAAAGCCCATTCTGAGTGTGAGGTAGTCCTGGGATGCAGGGAGAAGGAAGGCGATGCAGGGGTGCTGTGGAATGCCACAGAGGGCAGCCAACAGCCAGGTATGGAGGGCTGTGGAGCTCATGGTAGAATGAATGCCGAACTCCCTCTTCTCCCTTTCCCCTCCCCTCCCCTGGTTTCCTCTCCTTTCCCCTTCCCTCTACTCCCTGGTAACAGAAGAATTCCTGTATTCTGGAGGCATCTGGTGTTTCAGTGGCTCCTCCCTGACCTGGGACAGTACTAGGATAGAGCCATGGGCCAGGGGACTGTGGAGGGGATACAGCAGCGCCTGGGCCCACATACTCCCTCCCTGGCTTTGTCCACTCAGTGACTCCAGAGCCTGGCGTTCTCAAACTCATTCCCTGGACCTGTCCACCACCTCTTCTCTTCCAGTACCCATCTTCTTCCCAGGCTGCCTCCACCTGCTTCATCTTGTTCCCTACCCATCAGACTTTCCCATCGGATCTCCTTTATCCCACTCCTGACTCTACTCACCATCCGACACCACCTCCTGACCAAGATCCTGAGGTGGGAGGGAGGGGGGTCCTCTGTTTTCGTTGTTCCACATGAGAAACAGCCATGGCTCTGCAGATCTCTGTACGCTCTATCCTCTGTCTCCCCTCCATGCCTTGGAGTGTGCTGTTTCCTCTGCTAGGGAATCCCTTTATCCTCTCTTTGCTGGGCTGTTTCAAGAATCAGCTCAGACACAATGGAAATCTTCCTTGATCTCTCCCAGACCCTCTCCTTGGAGGTTTACTGTTCCTCTGAGCTCTCTTTGTGTCCTGTTGACCTCTGCCTTGGCCCTTGCCATATGACTTTTAGATTGTTGGGGGATGTGTTTGTTCCCTTAATCTGACCACGAGCTCTTCAAGGACAAAGTAGGGTCCAAAGTCAAGGACCATGTCTCAGTCATCTTTGGATCCACTGCATGCACAGCAGAGCCAGCCACACAGTGGATACTCAGTGTATACCACTTATTGAACTGCACTGAACACGAATAAAAGAACACTGGTGGATTAATCAGCTCAGGCTGCTATAATAAAGCACGACAGACTGAGTGGCTCAAACAACAGACATTTATTATCTGGAGGCTGGAAGTCCAACATTAAGGTACTAACAAGGTTGGTTTCTATTGAGGCCTCTCTCGTTGGCTTATAGATGGCCACCTTCTGGCTGTGTCCTCACATGGTGTTTTCTTCTGTACTTGTGTGGAGAGAGAGATTTGATATCTCATCCTCTCTTATAAAGATGCCAGTCCTGGGTGGCTCAGTCAGTTGGGCGTCCGACTTCAACTCAAGTCATGATCTCACAGTTCATCGGTTTGAGCCCCACATCAGACTCTGTGCTGACCACTCAGAGCCTGGAGCCTGTTTCAGATTATATGTCTCCCTCTCTCTCTACCCCTTCCGCGCTTGCACTCTGTCTCTCCCTCTTTCAAAAATAAATAAACGCTGAAAAAAAAAAAGATACCAGTCCTACTGGATTAGGGTCCTACCTTTATGACCTCATTAAACCTTAATTAGCTTCTTAAAGGCTCTATCTACAAGTATAGCCACATTGTGGGTGAGGGCTTCAACCTATTAATTTTGGGGACACCCAGTTCAGTCCATAACAACTGGTGAAACTGAATTTAGAAGAAAAGAGCTCAAGTACGAACTTTACCTGAACCCAGTTGAGTGCTTTAAGGCATCAAGTCCAATATGTTCTAGGAACTTTAACTTCTACAACTGTGACCTGTGACCAATTTGATGGGGTTGCTGAGAGGCTGAATTGAGACCGTGCTGGAAGACATTTTATGAACCGTAAGTTCCTACGCAATAATAATGACTTGCAGTTTACAATGTGTTTTAAAATTCATCAATATCATTCAGCATCATTCAATATCATGATGCAAGGAATCATTATTTTTACAGGAAAGCCTAAAAGAGAAGTTTGTTTACAATCCATACCCACTTCTTACAGAAGGGATTCAAGGCAGCTTCTGAGGAAAACTCTCTTGCATGAAAGGGCATTACCTATCGCTTCTCACAGAGGCTGCAGAAAAGGCCCAGGAAGCTGTTGATGAAATGAATGACCACCAGCAGAATCTGGAGGAGGCTGATGCACAGAAGGGTGGAGAAGAAGGACACGTGCCAGATGACAGCTTTAGAAGGCTCCAGGCAGACAGAGTTCCAGAGTGAATGGTCATACAAATAATTCCTACCCCAAAAATAAGGAGACCAGGGGTTGAGGAAAGAGAAATAAAAGCCCAATAAGCAACCTCAATAGAAACCTGGTGCCTCCCCCAGCCAAGGTCGTAGGCCTAGACTTTTGAGGGTAACTATTGTTGCTGCATCTGCAAAATTCTGAGCATCTTCCCAGACAAAGGAGATGCCAGAATGTGTGAGGAGTTTATAGTTCATCCGTGTGTCTTTCTGTCATCTTTCTTTGTGTCTGTGAAAAGACTCCATCCATTTACCTGTTATGCAAGTCTTTGAATGGGTAACCATATTTCCAAGCTTGCATCTGATTGAAGGATGAGGCATCGAACATGCAAAAAGGGCCATCTTTCAGGGCTGCCCCGGAAGTGATAAAGCAAATCAAGGCTCCTAGAAAAGCCAGGCTACTGGACAGCAGAGCAGTGAGCATCTGTAGAGGGAGAGAAGAAGCGGCAAGGTGAGATGGGGTCGTGACCAAGTGATGGGGTGATCTGGACAAGTCTAACTTCTCTGGTGCTCAGTCTTTTCCCCATCATATCACATGGGGGTAATTCTGCCCCTGCCACCTCCTTTAAAGCATAATCAAGGCAAGGTGGCTGATGAGGGCTCAGTGGTAGAGCCAGGAAGTGTGGGGGGGTTGGGGAGGGAGAGAAAACACTGAGGAGGGAAAAGCAGTGGCACATAGACCTGGGTCTCCCTGACCCAGCAGGATCTCCAGAGCTTCTCAGCAGGTTGGCATTAAAAGCTTTTACACTCAGACTGCAGCCATTCAGCCTCTGGATTTGATTGTCATGGCATGCCCACTTCTGACTCTTAGAAGGGAAAGCTGTGTTCTCAAAAGTTCCACAGTCCCATCCCTAATTTCTCTCTTTCTCAAATCAAGCATGAAAGGAAGCAAGGGAGGAAAGAGGGTCGGAGTGTAGAAAAGAAAGGAGGGAGGGAGACAGAGACAGAGAGAAATGGATTCTAGCTTTTAAATTGGCTTCTTTCTCAGGATACTAGGTCATTTTCTCCCTTGCAGAGAATACATATTTTAAATTTTAAATAAAACATATATATATATATATATATATATATATATATATATAGCTTTTATACAGAATCATGGAGTTATTTTATGTCAAGCTGGTTTGGAGCTTGGAAGGGGCCAGGCGCACAGTAAGCTTTGACTCTAAGTTAAAGATTCAAGGTGTGGGGGCACCTGGGTGGCTCAGTTGGTTAAGCTTCCGACTTTGGCTCAGGTCATGATCTCATGGTTTGTGGGTTTGAGCCCCGAGAGGGGCTCTGTGCTGACAGCTCAGAGATTAGAGCCTGCTTCAGAATCTGTGTGTGTGTGTCTCTCTCTCTCTGCCCCTCCCCTGCTTGCGTGCTGTCTTTCTCTCTCTCTCTCAAAAATAAATAAAACATTAAAAAGTTAAAAAAAAAAAAAGATTTAAGGTGCACTAGTCTGATGGAAGCCTAGGTCAGTGGTTCTCAAAATGTGATTACTGTCCTGGCAGCATCACATCACCCAAAAACTTGTTAGAAATGTACAATTTCCCACTTCACCTCCACCTCTGAATCAGAAAATCTGGGGGTGGTGCCCAGCAGTCTGTTTTAACAAACTCTTCAGGAATTCTGATGCATGCTCAAGTCTGAGAACTACTTACTCGCCTAGGGGAAAACCAGGGGAGACTGAGAATACATTGTGAATGAAATGTGTGGGTGTTTATGTTTAATTCTTTAACATGTAATTCTGAATCAGAGGGTTTCCCAATATGTGGGCTGCAGATATCAAAGTAGGCTGTAGAGTTACTGTAAGGAGGCCACAAATTCATGTGTCTGAAACTGAATAAGCAGTATATCTTATACTACATATGTACTGAGATTTTTCATAAATGACACTGTAATTAATAAGTGCAGATTTATTCTGGGCCTCAGTTTCATTATCTGTAAAATGGAGGTGTTAGACTAGAATCTAGTCATTAGAGGATTTCTGGAAAACTTTCCAACTCTAAGAAAAGTTAAACAAAATAGCCAATAAATTTTCTTTTTTTTTTTTAAGTTTATTTATTTTTAAGAGAGAAGGAGAGAGAGACAGAGTGCAAGTGGGGGAGGGGCAGAGAGAGAGAGTGAGACACAGAATCCAAAGCAGGCTCCAGGCTCTGAGCTGTCAGCACAGAGCCTGATGCGGGGCTTGAACTCACAGACCGTGAGATCAATACCTGAGCTGAAGTCGGACACCCAACTGACTGAGCCACCCAGGTGCCCCGGAAACTTTCTATCAAAGACACATGATTACAGTGCACTTAAATCATGTCCATATTATTCAATAGGCTAAAAGTAATAATAAAAATTCCTACATGTTTATAGACATTTCTGGCTTAAGAAGTTCCTACTCCGTTGACTCGATCCTGTTCACTCCCATTTTACAGATGAGGACCTGAGGCTCAGAAAGGTCAAGGAAGTTGTCCGATAGCTTAGGATTATTAAGGGGTAGAGTCAGGACCTGACTTCAAGCCCCAAGACTGACTTTGCCTCTTTACCACTCTGCCTGTAGAGTGACAGAATGTAGGGACATTCTAGGTGTTAGAAGAGTGGAATCTGGTGCTTACACTTCGGCAGGGCCGGCTCTCACGGAAGCAGCCATATCTCCAGCCCATCAAGGAGATGAGGGTAGCTGCAGTGAGTACCTGGGAGAGAAGAGAAGAATGGTAAAAAGAGATTGGATAATTGACATTTCTAGCTGCCACCTGTGGCTGTTGAAATAGATTGGTTGGGCACCTCACATGGACTTGATTATCCTATCTTTCCCAGAGGGTTTGGCTTTGACTATTAGGACCCAGTTGGATGACTAGCCAGATCTGCCTCTCTGGATGACAACGTTTACCCCTAGCCTGCTAGTCCCAAGCCAAAGTTCAGCAATGAGACTTGACGAGTCTTCCTAGAGCCTCCTATTCCTTGGAACTGATATACATCTAAGACGAGCTTGCTAGATCCAGCATTCTTTTCTTTCTTTAAGATTTTAGTTTTAAGTAAATCACCCAACATGGGGCTCCAACTCACCCTGAGATCAAGATGGCACATGCCCTACCCATTGAGACAGCCTGGCGCCCCCGATATCAAGCATTCTTGCAAGGAACCAAAACATTACTCCCCTGCCACCTCCCTGCTCCACCCCAAGGGGTGTCTGGGGAGTTCACACCTGGGGAACTCTGAACACTTACCATGAGGCCTCCTCCCCAGAGCCCAGAGCCCAGCATGGCATGCCTGCCAATGAGGCCTCTCAACAGGTAGGTCGTATCCCAGTTAGGAAAGAGGAGCACTGTGTTGGCTCCAGCAGCAAACAGGGCAGTAGTCCCAAGGCTCAGCCCCAGGATGCGGGAGCAGGTCCGAGAGCATGCCATCACATCAGGAGAGGACAGCATCCTGGAACCAATGGATGGAGGGTCATGGTGGCTCTGCTGCTGGGAGCATCAGGAAGGAGAACGCTCATAGCAAGGGTGGGGTGGGGGAGACAGACTACAGATACTGTAACCTCCCGGGGTCAGATCAAGAAGAGCCAAGGAACTGGCTTTAAAATGCTGCCTTTTATAAATATTCCCCAATGGATAAGATTTAATTGCTCTATTTGCTGCCAACCCCCACTCACATACACACACTCCTCATCCCCTCATATTTTGCTGTACCTCTGTTACAGCCAGTGATTATTTCTATTTGAGACAGAAAAAAAAATGTTTGAAGGTGTCACCCTCTCTCTTTAAAAAAATGCCATTTTAAAGATGTCTACTCTTACTACTTCCATTCATTATTGTGCAGGAAGTGCTATCCAGTGCAATAAGAAAATAAAAAGAAGCCATTTGTCATTACTTGTATATAGATATACAGCATTACTCCCCTGCCATCTCCCTGGATAGGAAAGAAAGGAGTAAGGAAAGAAGATGGATAGGAAAGAAAGAAGTAAGATAACATGATTATCTATGTAGAAAATCCAAAAGAATCTATCAAAAAGTTACTAGAGCTAGGAAGTGAGTCTAGCAAGACACAGGATAAGAAATTAATATACAGGGGTGCCTGGGTGGCTCAGTCTGTTAAGCGTCTGACTTTGGCTAAGGTCATGATCTCACGGTTTGTGAGTTTGAGCCCCACATCAGGCTCCATGCTGACAGTGCAGAGCCTGCTTGGGATTCTCTCTCTCCCTCTCTCTCTGCCCCTCCTCCACTCACTCTCTCTGTCTCCTGTCTCTCTCAAAAATAAAGAAATAACTTTAAAAATTTAAAAATAAATAGCATAAAATAGAAATAGAAAATACTTATGGATAAATAGCATAAAATAGAAATAGAAAATACTTATGGATAAATTTAACAAAATATGTGCAAGACCTGTACCCTAAAAATAACAAAATATTCCTGAGAAAAATTAAAGACCTAAATAAATAGATATACCACACCCACGGATCAAAAGACTTACTATCATTAACATGTCAATTCCTCCTAAACTGATGTTTAGTAGAGGCGCTTGGGTGGCTCAATCTGTTAAGCATTCGACTTCAGCTCATAATCTCACAGTTTGTGGGTTTAAGCCCCACATTTGGCTCTATGCTGACAGCTCAGAGCCTGGAGCCTGCTGTGGATTCTGTGTCTCCCTCTCTCTCTGCCCTTTCCCTGCTCATGCTCTTTCTCTCTCTCTCTCAAAAATAAGTAATAAACATTAAAAAATTTAAAAAAAGATTGATGTGTAGATTCAATGCAATCTCAGCCAAAATTCTAGCAGCATTTTGTTGTAGAAATTAACAAAATGAACCTAAATTTATATGGAAATGCCAAGGTCCTAGATTAGCCAAAATAATTTTGAAATAGAACAAAGTTGGAGGACTTATACCATGTAATTTCAAGACATTATAAAGTTACAGTAAAGGACAGAAAGTAAAGTCCTGGCATATAAAGATGTACAGATCACTAGAACAGACTAAATAATTCAGATATAGACATACACAGGTATGAGCAAATGATTTTGAAAAAGATATTATTTCAGTGCGAAAAGAATAGTCTCAAACAGTGCTGTAACACTCTATGTGCAAATATATATATGACTATTACTGCAAACCATATTCAATACTTAGAAATGTATTAGTCTAAACTTACTAAAATTTTAGAAGAAAACAAAGGAGAAAACATTGGGATCTTGAGTTAGAAAAAGATTTATTAGGTAAAACACACTAAGTACAACCCATAAAAGTGATAAATTAAACTACTTCAAAATTAATTTGTTCTTCAAAAGACACCATGAGGAAAATGAAGAAGCAAACCACAGACTGGCAGAAAATATGCACAACCTAAAGTTTGTAACTGTGTATGTAAATGTGAATACATACACATCTGATAACACTCTGTAACTAGACTATATGAAGACCTCTTAAATCTCTATAATAATAAGACAAGTTGGTTTAGAAAATGGCAAAAAGATTTAAACAGATACTTCATTTCACCTCACAGAAGAAGATATTCGGATGACAGCTAAGAACATGAAAAGATGCTCAACATCATTAACATAAGGAAACACAAATTAAAACTAAAATAAGACCCTCCTACACACCCAGCTGAATTGTTTCAATTAAAAAGTTGGAGGATGCCAAGTGTTGGTGGAGATGTGGAGCGACCAGGACATTCCTAGGGAGCTGGTAAGAATGCAAAAGATACAAACCACTTTGTATTTTGTTTTGTTCTGTTTAAAGCTTATTTATTATGAGAGAGAGAGAGAGAGAGAGAGAGAGAGAGAAAATGCACAAATGGAGAGGGGCAGAGGTAGAGGGGGACAGAGAGAATCCCAAACAGGCTCCGCGCTGACAGGCTCCCTCCTGATGCAAGGCTCAAACTCAGAACCGTGAGATCATGACCTGAGCCAAAATCAAGAGCTGGACGCTTAACTGACTCAGCCACCCAGGCGCCCCCAGACCACTTTGTAAATTAGCTTGGCAGTTTCTTATAAAGTTAAACATTTACTTACCAAATGATCAGTTAATTCCACTTCTACATATTTATCCAAGAGAAATGAAAGCACACGTCCACACAACGATTAGGACTTTAATGTCCATAGCAGCTTTATTCACAGTAACTACAAAATAGAAAAATGGAAACAACTAAAGTGTCCTCCAACAGATAAATGGATAAACAAAATGTGACAAAGGCATACAATGGAATATTATACTGCCATGAAAAGGAATGAAGTTCTGAAGCTACAACATGGATGAAACTTGAAAACATTATGCTAAATGAAAAAAGCCAGACACTGAAGGACAAATATTGTATTATTTCACTTCTATGAAATATCTAGAGTAGGCAAATTCAGAGAGACAGAAGTAGATTAGCTGTTACTAGGGACTGAGAATGAAGGAATGGGGAGTTATTGTTTAATGGTTACAGGGTTTCTGTTTGGTGTGATGAAAGAATTTTAGAAATAGATAGTGGTAATGGTTACACAATATTTTGAATGCAACAGATGTCACTGCATTGTAAACTTTAAAATGTTAAAAATAACAAACGTTATGATATGTACGTTACCATAATTTTAAAAATCAACTAAAAATGAGAAATAACTCAAATGTTCATCCATAGGTGAATAAATAAATTGTGGCATATCCATGCAATTATCTCTACCAGGCAATAAAACAGGAGGTTATTGTGTTTTAATTATGCATCAGTGAACTTGAAAAATTACATGTCTCAACTAGATAAGGTGAAAAATGCCACCTCCACACCTTTACTTATAGCCATTGCTCCTTTTTACATTTTCACTGATACGTGAACTTCTTGTTGTTTTTCTAAATGTGAATTAGAATAGGGCTAGTGATATGTGGTAGATTCACGTCAATTAGGATCTGAAAAAAATCAGTACTGGGGCGCCTGGGTGGCTCAGTCGGTTAAGCATCTGACTTTGGCTCAGGTCATGATCTCACAGTTTGTGGGTTTGAGCCCCGCATTGGGCTCTGTGCTGACAGCTCAGAGCCTAGAGCCTGCTTCGGATGCTGTGTCTCCCTCTCTCTTTGCTCCTTCCCTACTCACACTCTGTCTCTCTCTCAAAAATAAATAAACATTTAAAAAAAAATCAGGGGGGTGATGGTCATGGTGGAGGTCACTTGTGGGGAAGAGCACTGGGTGTTATATGGAAACCAACCTGACAATAAGCTATAAAGTTAATTAAAAAAATAAATAAAATAAAATAAAATAAAATATTCACCTTTTGAAAGCAAAAAAACAAAACAAAACAAAAAATCAGTGGTTTGACATCCTGAAGAAGTTGCCTGTTGCTGCTTTGTGATTTAGCTGCGTCCATCTCACCTTAAGGCTCTCGACACTCCCCTCCTAACACATTACTTTGCACATTATCAGAAAATGTGTGTGAATCAGAGACCCCCATCTCTCATTTACACACATACATACACATACACATATAATGAAATATTTCAGAGTTAAAAACATTAAACACAATGTATATATTTATACTTATAAGTTGTATGGAAAAATTAAACAACACCCACATAAATACAACCAGCTTACAAAACAGGTCGTTACCACTAATATTATTGAAGCCCTACGCGTGCCTATCAATCCTACCATTTTCCTGTATTCCTTCCTAGGATGGACTATCCTAAATTTTTACTTTATCATCCTTTAAAAAAAATTTTTTTAAGTTTGTTTATTTTGAGAGAGAGAGAGCACACGTGCAGGGTAGGGGCAGAGGGAGAGGGGAGAGAGAATCCCAAGCAGGCTCTGCACTGTTAGCACAGAGCCCGATGTGGGGCTTGAACTCACAAACCATGATGTCGTGACCTGAGCCGAAACCAAGAGTCAGGTGCTTAACCAACTGAGCCACCCAGGCACCCCTATCACACCTTTAAAAAAACAGTTTTGTGAAGTGCCTGGGTGGCTCAGTCCGGTTAAGCATTGGACTTTGGCTCAGGCCATGATCTCATGGTTTTTGGGTTCAAGCCCAGCTCTGTGCTGACAACCTGGAGCCTGCCTCAGATTCTGTGTCTCCCTCTCTCTCTGCCCCTCCCCCATCTGTAGTCTGTCTCTCTCTCAAAAATAAACACACACACACAAAAAAAAAAACCCAAAAAAACAAAAAAACAAAAACGGTTTTACAGTTTACAAGCTCAATTTTTAGGAACAAAACTTGATTGGTCCAGCGTTTTGTCCGACTGCAGATTATGGTAAAGAGATAAGTGCCAGACAGAGCACTGAGCAGGCCCTGGTTATACTCCTGTGCCCCTCCCATCATTCCCCAACCCCCCGCAGCCCCTAGTGACCTTTGTTTCCCTTAATCTCAGAGCCCAAGCTTGACTTCTGTCACTCTTCCCAAGGGAAAGCTTCCTGCAGGGGCTAGTGTTTTCTTGCCGAGAGTTGTCTTCACCGTGTGCCCTTGCCACAGGGTATTTGCTTCTTAAGCTATTTTTCTCACAGTGAATAACAGGGGCGCCTGGGTGGCTTAGTCGGCTAAGTGGCCGACTTTGGCTCAGGTCATGATCTCGAGGTTTGTGGGTGCGAGCCCTGCGTCTGGCTCTGGGCTGACAGCTCAGAGCCTGAAGCCTGCATCAGATTCTGTGCCTCCCTCTCTCTCTGCCCTCCCTTGCTCATGCTCTGTCTCTGTCTCTCAAAAATAAATAAATGTTAAAAAAAATAAAATAAAATAAAATAAAAGACCATGCCCCTGGAGGAGAGTAAATTCAGCCTCCAGGGAGGGGGCACTGGGGGTAGGATATGGAGGAACAGTGACCCCAGGGGTACAAGGAAGCTGGAGGGAGGGTGGGGACCCAGGATGGGGAGGGATGCTGTGTTTCCTTCCCACTGCCCTCTCCCAGCTGGCCCACCACAGGAGGCCTCTTTTCCTGAAGTACTGGCTACAGCATTCTCGGCATCCTCGGGCCCTCAGGGTGATGAGCTGGCCCTGCTGTCCGGGACAGGGCACCTGTAGGAAAACAGTTCTCCCCATAGTCTACCCACCAACCTATAGGATGTAAGCACATGTCTGGGCAGCCTCCCTCCCAGACTGTTAAGTCACTGAGTGCAGGGCTCCCAGTGTGTCTCTGTGTTGGTGCCAATTAATCCCTCAAGGGTGTGAGCAAATAACTTTAACCCGCACTCCCTCCCAGATGACACGTCTTGTCAGGGGCCCAAGTAAGGACCCGTGTGTGGTTGGACTTTCAAGCATGCGCTGTAGACCACGGGCTAGGAGTAGCTTTTGTTCAGGAATGCCTTGGGCCACCTTTGAATCATGCCACCTATGAGTAAGGCCTGTCTAGACATAGATAACCAAAATTAACCCACTGGACAATCTGTTCCGTGGAAATTTTTCTATCAGGAAAGAGTTTTATAAGGGAAACTAAAAAAATATAAACATGCAGAGGGAAAATTAAGAAGTTGAACATGGCCTTTGGGATGAGTGGAATTCAGAGAATCCTGGCCGTCCACTAATCTTCGAAAAACGCATTTGATGGGCTGCTCCAGCTAATTCAGATTAGTTTGAATTTCACTCCTTCTCCCTGACTCTGTTCCCCAAGAAATCACAACACTCTGGGAAACATTTCCACAACTGTGACCCAGGAAATTAGCAAAGAGCTTGGCTAATTTGATCTCTGAAGAGATAAGCAGGTTCATAACGTGAAACCTTAAAACCAGGCTTTAGGGCAGGCCCTGTTCTAACCTGAGATCCTGGCCGGGTAAACAAATCACTGGCCAGTTGTCCAGGCAATAATAGAAGTGATGAGCTAAGTCACATGGAGGAAGAGACTGCATATTCTCTGTGTGTCTATCTACCTCACTCATCACTCGACAGCCTTTTCTTTCATTTTTTTCATCAGTCAATATGTACTAAGTGTAAGGGACTGCTTTCTGGCAGTCACGATGATAGGAATTGGAGATACCATGGCGAATCAGAGACAGTCTCTTCCCCTGAGTAGCTTAAAGCCTAATGGGGACAATAACAGGGCAATAAGCAGGGGCTGAGCAGAGGTGTCCAACCAAAGGTGTCATGGAAGCTCACCAGGGATCTCCTAACGTTGTCCTGCAGAAGCAAGGTAACACCTTCTGGAGAAAGTGCTGACCAAGCTAAAACTTCACTGACAAGGAGGCATTAGGCGGGCAAAGTTGGGAAGGAAAAGCATTCTAAGCATGTGTAGAAGCCCCAAATTGACAGACTGAGGCAAAGAGAAGTGACATGAATTGCCCGAAGCCACACAGCTGCTCCATGGCAGAGCCAGGTCTCATTTAAGTTGGAAGTTTGCTCCCTTAACTGTTAGGCCATACTGTTTCCTGACTATCTCCTCACTGAGCCCTTGCATCTCTGCTTACCTGCATCCAGTGGCAAGAATCAGGATGGGAGAGAAAGAAGCTGGAGAAGGGCTCCGTCTTCAGCATAGGCCTGTGCTCCCACAGCCCCGGCTGGGATTGCCACTCCGGCAGGGCAGGCCGTAGGCTCCCGTTTCAGGACCCTCCAAGAGGGCAGGGAGGCTCTGTATATATGTAGAGGTCACCCAGGCAAGCGAGCGTGTGAGTGTGCCTGTGCCCCCACACCACTGCCCACAGGCCCCCATTGAAGGAGCTCTTCTCTTCTTGGAGAGCCCTCTCCTGATGACCCACCCTCTGCTCATTTTCATGTGACCTTAAGGAAGGAACCAGGAGCCATGGCCTCGTGAGCTAAAGTGTCTCAATGAGTCAGACAAGAACCCATGAGAAACACCTTATCTTCCCTTCTTTCTAGCAGCAGCACTTTTTCACATACTGGCAGCCCTTATCTGTTTCACTCATTGCAGAATTGGGGCTCTTCGGAAAACCAGCCCCAGACAGAGCAGCCACCATTTTTTCCTTATCACTCTCCTTACTTTGCCTCTTAGCTGACTGGATATGTTCATGGTTCCTTTACCAGCCTCCTAAGATTTTTGTTCAAGCCCCAGGCCACTATCATCTTGTAGCAGTCACACCAAGAGTGCTGAGCGTTTTGTGGTGCTCTCTGCCTGGGAGACCTCTGACCTCCTCTGACAAGCTCCTATTCAAGATTCAGTTCAATCATCCCCAGGGAAGTCTTCCCTGATTTCTTCACTCAGAGGTAGGCACTTCTTTCTCTATGTTCTCATGGCACTTTATTATTATTTTTTAAATTTAGGTATTATATATACATAGTAAAATACAGAAAGCTTTATTTTTTAAAAGATCTTTTTAAAATAATCTCTACACCCAACGTGGGGCTCAAACCTACAGCCCCAAGATCAAGAGTCACATGCTCCACCAACTGAGCCAGCCAGGCCCTCCCACAGATCTTATGATAAAACTTAACGAATTTGTATATGTGTACCTAGGGTAACAGGGCCATTACAGATCAAGATACAGGACATCTCCAAATCCCCAGAAGGTTATAGTAGGTTCCTTCTCACCAGTCATTATCTCTATCCCCAGGGTATTTATTTTGGCTTTTATCACCAATTAGGTTTTGACTATCTTTGCATTTCATATAAATGGAATCATACAGTAATTTTTAATGTCTGGTTTTCTTCACACAATATTGTATATATAAGATTCATCTGTCATATAATTCATTCATTTTTACTATTCCATTATATGGAATTATACTACAATTTATCCTACTTGTTGATGGACATTTAGATCATTTCCAAATTTTACCTATTATAGATAATGCCACTATAAATATTCTTATACATGTCTTTTGGAACACCTATGCATTAATTTTTGTAGGTAATATACCTAGGAGTGGGATTGGTGGGTCGTAGGGTAGGTAGGTAGAATCATTTAATTCTGGTAAATGATATTGTCAGAAACCCAAAGTGGTCCTACCAATTTACACTCCCAGTTACAGTGTGTGAGAGTTCCAGTTACTTCCCATTCTCACCAACATTTTTAATTTTAGGCATTCCAATGGTTTAATAGATTCTCATTGTGGTTTTAATTTGAATTTTCTTGATGAGTAAGCAAGCACCTTTTTATAAACTTACCCTGCCGTTTGGAGTTCCTTGTTTGAGAAGTGCCTGCTCAAGTCATTTGCTCAGTTTCTATTGGTTCTTTCTTACTGATTTGTGGTAGTTCTTTATAATTCCAGACATGAGACCTTTGTCAGATGTTTGTATTATGAATGTTCTCTCATCTGTGGTTTGCCTTTCTGCTTTCTAATGATGATATCTTTTGATGAAGAGAAGTTCTTGATTTTAATTAAGTCCCACTTATCAATCATTTCCTTTACAGTCACTGCTTTTTTGTTGCCCACTTCCAACTGCATTTGATTTCCCTGTGCTGTTTATATGCCTCTTCTCCCACAACTGTGAGATCCCTGAGGGCAGAGGCTGTATCTTACTCTCTTCTGTATACCCAGAACCTACCATAGAGCTTAGAACATGGTAGGAGATCAGGAATCGCTTGGTGAATGAACTAAGTTATCCACCAAACGAAGTAACACAAAGAGTCTCTGTGCATAGAGATTTTACTTCTAACGATGAAAACAAATAATACTGAGAAAACCATTGATGCATGTATATGAGAAGGGATAAGTATAACTGGCTATTACATTTTTTTTAAACTACATACGAGCTGCTTTCTGTGTATGCAGATGTACATGTGCGTGGAGCAAAAGCTGGTAACTATTGAAAAGTTCATTAAATAGAATCCAGTTTTCATTTTCACTGAAAAAGGGAATCATTTAGAACCTAAATGAATTTTTATGGCTTTCCAGAGAACTTAATTTTTATAAAAGATAGTAGGCTGAGGACGCACAAAACTTTACAATGAGAAGAAACATTTATTCACCTTATAAAACCCACTTACAAACTATTTCATTAGATCTTTACAACAGACTTACAGCAAGTAAAATACATGTTAGGTTAGGTTTATTATGCAGATGAAGAGATTCTAGCGCAGAGGAATTGACTTGCTCAGGGTTAACAGTGAATGAGGTTGGGGAAATGATCCTGTTATCTTTTTTTTTTTTAATTTTTTAATGTCTTTATTTTATTTCGAGAGACAGAGATAGAGAGCAAGCAGATAGAGCAAGATAGAGAGAGAGGGAGACACAGAATCTGAAGCAGGCTCCAGGCTCTGAGCTGTCGGCACAGAGCTCAACGCGGGGCTTGAACCCACAGACTGCGAGATCATGACCTGAGCCGAAGTCAGACGCTTAACCCACTGAGCCACCCAGGTGCCCCATGATCCTGTTATGACTATACACTCTACATAGTTCCACACATTGATGCTTGAGCTTACCCCCCCCTCACCCCAGCCAACCCAGATTCCAACCATCTTAAGGTATTTCTTCTTAGAGGCAGTACTGCGGTGCTTTGGTACCTAAGGGAGCTGGGTCTCAATTCCTGCCACAAATACCTATTAGCTATGTGAACTTCGGTAGTATACAGAGCCCTAGTAATAATCTGGGTCTCAGTTTTTCATTTATAAAATGATGCCTACCTTGTAAGTTTATTTTGAAAATTAAATAAAATGTGAGATGCCTAGAATGAGTTGGTCCCCTCCTGCTGTTCTTGGATCTCAGCTTAGCAAAAGGATTTTATAGGTAGTATCTGTTAGAAATCTGGTACTTAGGCAAATAGAGTGATCTGATGGCTGACTGCCAGATATCACTCAGATTTTTAGAAGGTGTCTTTGTTCCCAACTCAATGGCTCATCTCACAGCTGACACTCTCATATGGGTATCATTAAAATAGTGTCTGCGGAGCAAAGGGAAGAGGTGGAATTTGGCTTTAACCCCTTAAATTAAGTACCAAACTTCTTTGGGGCTTATGAGAGCAGCTGTAGGTCTTTGTTTCTGAGGGTAAATGTGTGACAATGAATTCAATGATGAGTCTTTACAAATAAGACACTTATTTGAGAAACTACATACTTGAAATAAACAGTTTTACTTAGTAAGGTCAGCTTTCGCTCCAATTCTTCACATCCCTGTTGTAAGCCTCTATGGTAAGGGCACTGCCCTGGGCACTGCCACTAAAGAACTAAAGCATTGCCTTTTAACAGATGTGTTAATAATCTTAGAATTTGGCTCCACTGGAGACACAACTACTAGTTACCACTTTGATGATGACATTTCTAGGGAGAAGCAAACGGGAGTCTAGGAAAGGCACACAATAAGAACGGGGCTTGGGTGGGAAAATCATTTGCCTAATGCCATAAACTAAGACTGAAAGGCTTAGGAGAACAGGATAGACAGACGTTTCATTCTGAGGGATACTGGGGGGGAGGGTCTGAAGGTGGGACCAGAGCAAGGAATAGAGGAAGCTGAGAACATGGAATTCACTGGCAGAAGGGAAGGGGAAAAGATGATGACCATCAGGCTAGTCTTCCCCAAATAAGAGTGACAGACTGTCAGCTTCCTTGTGGGTGGGTTCCAACCTCAAGTGACAGCTGACTAAACAGGAGAGCACATTCCCTTAATTGGAGAGAGAAAAAAAGGAAGATAGAAGATGTTGAAAGAATTGCCATTCATACCAGTCCACTGAAGAGGAAGTATTGTTTTTCTTTTTATTTCATTAGTGTACAAATATTACAAATGTCAATCCACTCCGATTAGGCTGCTGTTTCCAACACCATAGAGATTGTTTCTTCTTGGTCTCCTCAGGGACTTTTTGCATCTAACAAATTCTTCACCGTCCTTTTTACTTGACCCCAAGACAGAATTAGACCTAGTTGGCCTCTAGATCCTTTCTGAAATTCTTGCTCTTGGATCCCGTGACCCCGTAGTCTGGTGTTTTTCCTCTCTCACTGGGTGCATCTCCTTGGCTGGGCCTCTTGCCGGTGGGTGATCTCCAGACCTGGATTCTGGACCCTCTGCTTTAACTTTCTCTCCAGGTGACCTCATTCTTTCTCATGGGACTAAACTCTGTAATGATGATGGTTTTTCAGATCTCTAATTCCAGTCCACCACTCCTCCAAGCTTCGTGCTCACTTGGCCAACTTGCTGTACTACTCCTACCCTTGTAAGTGTCACAGTGAACATGTCCAAAGTGATCCGCCCCCCCACCCAAACCTGCCTGATCAGGTCTTCCTGCCTCAGGAACAACACTGCTACCTACCCCCTGCCAGAAACTCGAGTCATTCTTGATTTTGCTTTCCTTCATTCCTCCACATCTAATCCAACAGTATTTCCGTTTCTACTTCTATACACTACTTCCCAGTTCCACTCTCTCTCTCTGGTCCAGGTGACCTCTGTTTTGCAGTTTGATCACTGCGACAGTCTCTCCTCTGGCTCTCTTCCAATTCATTGTCCAGATAATAATGTCTCCTTGCTACACTTGGAACATGATCTGAGCTCACCAGGGCCTACTAAGGCCTTGTAGGACCTGGCTCTTATTCATTTTAGGCCACTCCCTTTGCTCACTGCACGCCAGACCCATTTGCCTTCTCTTGATACCTCAAGCATATCAGAAACCTTCCTGCTCCCCAGCTCTGGCAGTGGTGGTTCTGCTTAGAGGTTTCCCTCCTACTCTTGGCATGGCCACCTTCTCTGCATCGTTCAGGTCTCAGCCTAAAGGTTAACTCCCCAACATCTTATTTAAAGCAGAATTCTCAGGGCGCCTGGGTGGCTCAGTGGGTTAAGTGGCCGACTTCAGCTCAGGTCATGATCTCACAGCTCGTGGGTTCGAGCCCCGCGTCAGGCTGTGCTGATAGCTCAGAGCCTGGAGCCTGCTTCTGATTCTGTGTCTCCCTCTCTCTCTCACCCTCCCCTGCTCACGCTCTGTCTCTCTCTCTTGAAGGAAAAAAAAATTAAAAAAAATTTTTAAAGCAGAATTCTGTTTCTACTTTTTTTCACAGTATTTGAATCAAATCTTTATTTTTAAATTTGTATTAACTGAAAATAAGTTCCTTGAAGACAAGGCTGTGTCTTGTGCTAACCCCCACATTTCTATTATTTGGCACATAGTGAGGCTAGTTAAGGAGAAGTATTCTGTGGCTGGAGGAATGGGAGAGACCCCCCTCTCAGTCCAGTTTAATATTTATGTCTAACCCTTGGCTGATCCATGTGGCCAGGGAGACCCAGTCTTGGAAGAAGACGGCAAGTCCCATCAGGGTAGGTTGCTGAAGCATGGGGATGAGGAATAGTTCCTTAAGAGCAAGAGAAATAGCACACACTGGTTCCTGGGGTTACTGTGAGCTAGGCAGTGACCTCAATTTCTGACACAATACAATCGTATCTCCTAGCTTTTCTCCCATTTAGTAATTCTTTTTTTCCTTCACTTGTTTAAACGGAGTCCTTAGTCATTATTTCCGGTCTGAAAGACTACAGGCTTGAATCGCCCAAATACTGACAGTTATAGGATCCTACTTTCCTAAAAAGCTAGCTCACCCAAAGATTTCATGACAGTTTGACCAACATTTACACAGCACTTACCATAAATGTTCAACACACTACTAACATCAGAGAAGCTAGCAAACATTATCCTTGACAATGCAACTATGAACTAACAGCTTTGTCAATAAATACTTCTGTGTGCTAGACATGAGAATATGAGGGCAAGCTTTTGAAACCTGGATGATATTAAATATCTAGAGAGTCTTCTCTCACAAAAACAGTAACAAAAAACTAATACTGAAAAGTTTTTGATTTTATTTCCAAGATCAAATATTACAACAGGACATTTACATGTATTTATAAAAAAAATGCAGCAGTTGAATTTATAGATCAGAGGTTTCCTTGAGTTTGGTCCCTCTCTCAGCACAGTGAGCTGATGTCTTCAAAAGACTGATCGTCCCACTCCCCTCCCGCCCCCACCCCATATGTCCCACCCCACCCCCCCATTCAAGTTGCAGTACCGATATAAAGCAACTGGGTACAACACAGCAATATTCACAATTTGGTACAGCCAAAACCAGAGGATCACCAACTGAAAGACCCCCGTTTTAGAAATTATTTACCTATAGACTATGTGTATCTATAGATACATCACACCCAGTTATCTAAGATTTCCCTGGTTTTAGAGCAAGTGGAAGTTCCATGGAGTCTTAGCCAGCAGTCACAGCTCCGCTTTATCTAATGGCATGTTTTCCTCCTCCTCCAAGTTTAGATTTTCTACCGCCTCCATGTGTCTTCAAGCTTAAGGCTTTCCCTAGCACCTTAATTATCACTTGCTTAGATATACAGGAGGGTCTCTAGTGTGTCGTGAACAAAAAAATTTAGTGGATGATCCAGGTGCCCCTTGCTCACTGGTCCCAAACCCGTCTTCCCACTTTTGAGAAGAGCTGCAGAAACAAATATCTCCTAGCACCATGGGATTAAAAACCCAGAAAACTGAGAACTCTATGTGCCTTTTAGGGAGCACTTGCCAGAAACGCTACAATAGGAGCACTGTCTCCGTCCATGATCTTCTTGGATTCAATAACAAAG
Source organism: Cryptoprocta ferox (assembly GCA_028646485.1). Taxonomy (NCBI): domain Eukaryota; kingdom Metazoa; phylum Chordata; class Mammalia; order Carnivora; family Eupleridae; genus Cryptoprocta; species Cryptoprocta ferox. Next base: position 67,684,236 of record CM053573.1, read on the forward strand.
TTACACTACAGATTAAATTTAGAGCCTGTCCTGCATTAAAAATGCAAATCTCACTAAGACCACCACTTTGTCCAGAATAAGGATTCCCAGGGAATCTGCAAATACTGTTAGGAACTGCTTGAGAAACACTTTAAAGCAAACACCCCAAGCTGACCTCACTCAAGTCCCCAACCCACCCCCATCCCTATTCCCCAAACGAATTTCATTCCTTGATTAACCTCTCTGAATAAGATGGGAAGTGAGGTTTGGGAAATGATGTGAAAAATGTTTAAAACGCATTGTTCAAACTGAACTCATACAAAGCATGCACAGAGCCTACAAACACTCCTGAGAGTATTGATGGAACAATTAATACCTACTCAAAAAAGGACTTTTCTTAAAGGGTTAAAAAAAAAAAAAAGACACCAGATGCTTAGAAGTGGTTAACAATCCAAAGGAAAACCATTCTAGAAAAGATTTTTAAAGGACTGAAAACATTGCATATAAAAGATTCATGCCAAAGCTTGGATGAAAGCCCCTCAAAGTCTAAGTATCATGTTAGCATCAACTGGTACTGATTTCTCTATATCTAAGAGTAGAGGATTATATCATAGCTTTACCGTCTGTTTCCCAGCAAGAGTTTTAAACAGCCTTTCCAAAACTGAAGGGATAAACATCAGAAAGTAACAAGGCCCGAGTCCCAAAATGGATAAGAAAAACAGCCCCTACTACAAGCTTGCTACACTCATTAACTAAAAAGTGGAGATCACATACTACTTTCATTCTGATTAGCAGGTAAAAGGGGATTTTCTGGTGGCAACAGTAACTTCATGTGAGGTTTAATTTACAGGGCAATATATCATCAAAACGTTATTGTGAAGAACATATGATTAGGGTAAAAACCTATTTATATTTTGAATCACATAATTTATTGATATTTTCCATTATTAAGAACACAGAAGCTCCAAGAAAAGCATACTATAAGACCATTTTGTTGAAAACATTCAGACACCCAGTTGAGCATCAGCATTCCAAAGTCATTAACTTGAAATAGAACCTGGTAACACGTACTCTTCTAAAGCTAGCAAGCTTGACAAAAGGGGGAAGAAAGCAGAATGGCAGGCAACAGTTCCAGATCAAGAATCTCTCCCTTATTAGTGAAGATGCTCATACTGAGTCTATGAAAAAAGCAGATAAAAGATTTTAAGAGAATTCAATTCCAGGTCAGAATTTATCCAAAGATTTGAAATGTCTCCCATTTTATTTATTTACATCTAATAAATGAATGATTCATGGTAGCCCAGTTAGATTAATAACTTGTTTTGATGCAGATAAAATTTTTCTTATGTCCAGTCCAGCGTAGTCAGACTATTCTTCCTATTTGAAGACTCAAGTGACCCTGTAAGAGATAAAATCTTAGGGCATTTTGGTCTGTAGATAGGAAATACCAGACAACAAAAACTTGCTGTTTGTTGCCACAGAATTAAGTACAAGAAGGCAACTTTCCATAGTAAGAGATTAATGTGGGATTGTTCAGGCAAAATGCTACCATTGGTATTTGTATCTCTAATCGAAGTAAATCTGGTTATCTCTTGAAACTACTTTTCAGAAACGCTAAATTGTTTTATTGAAGTAGTTCATATTGGATTGCCCACCTCTACTTTGAGATCATATGGAAAATAAAGGCTTGAGCCAAAAATTATCATGTTTATGAGAATGACTGAGATTCTAAGCAGTACAGAGCATTCTATAGGACAAAGAAGGGGGGAAGGGTATCATGGAGCTAGCCATTCTATATCCGGAATAAGAGAATTTTTAGGTACAGAGAGAAAATGAGCTATAAAACCGTTTGCTTCAAATTCTTCCATTATATATTAATTTATGAAAGAAAATTAAAAATGTTACGTATTCAAACTTAGAAATGGTTCTTAACCATAGCTAATTTCATTAAAAGTCATGACTAGTTTTCAGTGAATGGATGTCCAAAAAATTGAGAATAGAGAATGGAAAAGTAACAGAGAAAGTAGGATGAAAAGATTTTCTAATTAAAACGGCCTCATAGTCACATCCAATAATTTAATGACAAGATCACTTCATGTGAAAATGATCAAAGTCATCATAATCTCCATAAAAAAAATTCTTGATTCTAAACTCTCTAGCAGAATTGATACACTGGTTGAGTCAAAGACCAAAATAACAAGCACTGATATACCAAATTTCTATGTAACAAGAGAAATCAAGAGAGTGGTGCCTTGGTATTCTCTGTTGGTTATTTTCTGCACTAAAGAACATTCTTGCCACTACTCTAAACTGTGTACAATGCCACACTAAGTGTCAAGGCAAGACAATAATTGATACGCTATGCAAGGCAAATCAATGAAGTTGAATATTCATGGGACACAGCTGTCTTTAAGTAGCCTTTTCATCAAGGCTTGTATTATTGGAAAACTGCCATGTTCATCAGTAGGGTTGGTTCTACCTATTTCATTTAGTTTTACACAAGCCATCACTTATTCAGCAACCTGCATCCCATGATTTACTCTTGAGTAAATGAAAGAGTGACACAGAGAGAGAGAGAGAGAGAGAGAGAGAGAGAGAGAGAGAGAAAATATGAATGACATAATGGAGATACACTCTTGTGGGATAAGAAATATTTTTAAAAGTTGGTCTAATTAGATCTTGAAAAAGTTGTTTCTGCTAAAACCAAGTATAAATTTTACAACTTAGTCAAATCAACTTCCTAATAATTGCTCATTCAGTAAAGTGCTTTAAGCACACAAGTAAAATAAAATTTAATTCTGGTATCAGTGAAATATTTGGTTCTCCTTAATTACATTTTAGTCATACCTAACACTGATTTGAAACATGGCATGAAGTTTTTAAAATTAATGAATTATTTAGATGATCTAGATGAACTAGATCTAGAACTATGATACTCTCCTTTTTGGAGATTTTAGTCACACAGTGGGGTTAGATGAACTTATTGGGCAAATGAAACTTGGGCACAGGAAAAAAAGCAAAAGAACTGATTAACAAGTAAACTTTTAATTAGCCTAGGGATAATATCTAATAAAGAGAAACTAGAAGCATAAAATTTTAGAGTGGAAAGGACTTCAGAGATCATCAAATTCAGTGGTCTACTGTCTGTGGGTTCCTAGAGTTTTTGCAAAGGGCCTGCAATTTCATATGCACATTTTCTCCAGCTATGGTCTTAATGTTATTAATATGTAACCCCACAATTCCCCACCCCTACCAAACTTTAATAAGTCCTTTAATGTGAAAAAAACAGAACTATTGATCCAGTCCAATTCTCTATTAGTAGCAGAGCAGTTCCCCAAGTGTACTCATGCCTACCTGTAGTGCCCCTTTATACATTTCATTTGTACCTGGGTAGAGAAATTAAATCTTCCCTACACTTTCCAGTTGTTAGTGGCCCCCTCTGGTATTTTCCTAAGTGTCCAGTGAGATCCTTGCTAGCTAAAATCTTTAGTCCTAGGATCAATAATCCTTTTCTACTTGGATGCTGGGAGTACACTACCCATAAACGTTGTGCCCTAAGTCTAGTAGTTACAAAAGATGGAACGAAAGAATACAGGTGAGTCAAAATCTTTGAGCTACAGTGTTTGCCATTTTTCAGTTTTAGTTTTTTGTGGACTTTCCTACTGAAGGCCTACACAAGTCTTTCCCTTTTCTAAACTTTTATTGTAATTATAGTTCAGCCCCAGAAAGGTAAACATTTACATGTTCTTCAATTCTCTCATGTGTAGTGTGTCTTTCCAACTGGATAAAACAGGAAGAAACCAGATATTAGACTTCAAGACATTTCCAACCTTGATTAAGGACTCAATAAATACTTGTTGACTTTTAGAGTCAAGGAAGTAGAATTTTATAGAAGATTTAAAAATATACACATAGAGAGTTCAATAATCTGGCATAGACGGGACAAAGAAAATTGTATCTTTTCCAAAAAATGGTTTAAAAAAGATAAAATTATTTTTTATCCTTTCCACTTATTCTTGGCAAATTATGCCACAGATTTTCCTTTCACATTTTTATCAGTGCATCATTTTTAAAAAGGTATAATCAGTCCCTCAAAACAGTGGTGTAAGTAAGAATTTATAGGCATAGTGCAAATCCCACAAGCTTTAAAAGGAAACAAAACGAAATGATCATTTACAGAGCCAAACACAGGAAGGTAACCTTTTGAGTAAACTGATTCCCCTGTTGTAGGAGACTACAGCAAGGGAGTAAAAAAAGCATGGACTCTGGATGTCTATTTTGATTTTGCCAATTACTAGCTGTGACATCCTGAACAGGTTCTATGAACTTCACTTTCTTCCTGTCTACAAAATGGGGAGAGTATGAATTTTTGTAGAGTTCTTAGGAAGATTAAAGGAGAAAATGCACATATAGTACCTAGCACACACTAGTTACTCAAACTTAGTTCCCCATTCTTCCCTCTGTTCTTTCTTTGGCTGTTCTTTCTCTTTTCTGGTTCCTTTCTAAATTAAATTCAAAAGATGTTTCCTGTCACTTTTTCCCCCACTAGTTTTCATTCCATCTCCCCATATTTGTTTCTTGTCCCTCCCAAAGTCTATCTTGTCCTTTTTCTCCCCGTCTTTTCTTTTGGGCTGTTTCCAATACCTATAAGGAACGACTATTTTTAACTAATCTTACTAGTCTTACTAGCCTCCTTTAATCTATTCAGTAAAAATCTTTCCTCCAAAGAGCAAAGGAATTTGCAGAGGAAAGAAGACAAACTGGAGGAAGCATTCTCCTTTAGTGAATGGAGTTCATGAGCAAGGCAGTACTCCTTTTTTACTTACTCTTCCCATGTACGATCCATAATCCCTCCCCCGTGGGCTTCTATATCAAGCCCAGGATAATTACACTTCTGCCTCAAAAGAAAATAAAATCCTCTACATCTTGTACTCTAAAAACACCAATTGTATCTAAGTTGGATCAGTATCTCATGCCCTAAGTCTTTGATATGCTTACTTAAATCACTCTATATATACTCGGTCATCTCACAGTTATCCAAGTTGAAAAAATCACTTTGGTTTCTCATAAATGGATATGCCACGGCTGACCTCATCAAAAAGAACTACATCCTATCATTAGTAAACACATCTCGGGTTCTTGAGATATGTTTTATAAAGAGAAGTTAGTAGGGAAAAGAATGAAACAGAGTCCCACAGGGAAAATTCTTGATTTCACATTTTTGACAGATTTGGACATTAGCTGTGACTTTGCTGAGAGTGGAGATGGGTGCCAACACAGCACCAAAGCTGGGCATACCCTCAGTTCTTACCCTGTGCCTCCCTGAAGTTTTAATTTCTGACTTTGTCTACTACCAATAATTTCTTAACCTTCTACTGCACCTTTGCTAGTATATAGCTCTATTCCTCAGATAGCAAGTATATTATCCAAGTTCAGAGATACAATTGAGGAATTAACATGAAAACCATGTTTCCTCAATAAATGAGAAGCTGCTAGTTAGCCTCGAGAGCCTATGAGAAAAACACCAAAATGGTATCACTCAGTCACCAATCTAAAGAGAGAACTTTGACTCAAGGTATAAATGAAATTGTAATTATATAAATATATTTATAAATATTTATACAATTATATACTTATACATAAGCACTTACACAGACTTAGAAAAAAATGTAGGAACATTAATTCAAAAGGACTCACTGAAGAATAAACAGAATTTTCCATGATTTCCTTGAGGAGATACATAACTCATTCTTTAGGAAGGGTCCCTCAAAATCCAACCATTAGAACCATATTCTCTAATTGTGTACTAGCAACACAATAAGCATCTTTTTTTTTATCCCCAAATTGCCAAGAGAGTGATCTTAAAGTAGATGGAAACCTAAAGGTCTCTGAGCAATAGTAATTTATGTTCCTCAAGTAGAAGAATCAATCCAAATCCCCAATTGACAAAATAGGTTCATTCTATAGAACAAGTTAAAGCTCTGATTTTGCCACCAGAATCACTGCTACCCCTTCAGAGGACTCTATTTAAAGCTCAAAGTAAGAATTGAGCATATGGTGAAGGTGATAAGTCAAACAGTATTACGGAGATTCAAAATAGCCTCTTCTAAATAATACTGAAAAAAGCTTTCACCGACTCAGTCTGAATGTGGCTTTTCTCGGCAGAAGAACCCCACAACATCTGAAGATTACTGGTAACCTTCTCCACCTCCCTTACTAAATGTTGTCTTATAAATTGAATTTAAAGTTCTTCACCTTAGAGAGGCTTTCAGTTTTGATACCTTTTCCAAGAAAACAGTCGAGGAATTAAGCTCATTCAGTCACCAGAGCCTTTTAAAAATTGTTCCAACCAGGGGTAAAAAAACGAATCATTCTTTCTAACCGCAGGAACATGGTTAGCAACTCTCAGCTGCATCTTTTTCTCCCCCCCACCCCCCGGGACATACATAAGTATGCCTTAAAGCACATAGGACAATCAATAACCATAGTGGTTACAACCACAAGCCACTGTACTGCATGATTAATTGAACAGCTGCCTTCCTATAGATCACTTGTGGACCCAAACAATGGAAGGGCCAAAGGAACTAATATGCTGTACTGGCAAAAACAGCAAGCACCTTCCTCTCCCAGTCACCAAAACCGCCTCACTAAACGTCCGTTCCAGGACTAGCAGGATCAATACAGTTTATAAAGTAATAATGAAGAAAGCTGTTTCAGGCTAGGATACTGAAAAGCCACTCCATGCTACTCACCCTACATGTAACACTCAATCTGCCAATAACACATATCATGGACATAATTTTAGGTGGGAACATGGGAGTCCTTTGGAAAAAAAATTTAAATACAATGAACAAAAATTCTAAGAGATGCTTTTTCCATGTAAACAAAAGCCTGGATATTTTGTTATGTGATATTTCTTACAGGAACAACAAAGTGTTATAGAATTTCTTTTCCATACCAAAAATGGCGCTTACAAAAAAATGACGTTGTTCTTATTCTGAGTCTAGCCATTCCTTTACCAAAGGAGCCTGAGGAGTAACATTATCACTTGATCCCAAAAAAGTGCCTTGCAAGAGACCACTTATTGGAACACACACTTCCTGCTGCCAGTACTAGGAGGTCTAATTCTTACACTTTCATTTGGTCACCAGATTAGGTAAGAAAGAAAGAATAGTAGGAAAAAGAAGAAAACAGAAGAGGAGTGAAAAGGGGGGTGGGGGAAGAGACTGAATATAGGAGAGAACAAGAAATAAAAGAGAAGGCAGGTGACTTGCTTGCCCAACTTTGGCTCTATGGTCCTATGAGCCAAAATGCATACTTAGTGACATGGTATCTCACAGGAAAAGGGAAAAAAGGGGTAAGCTGAGAGAGGTCAGGCCATGATGTTAATTTCTTTCCTGCACAAAGACAGTCTCTTGAGGACAAAGGCCTGCCTCTTGTAATGTAATGTCATAGTCCAGATGAGAGAGTTTTCTTCGAGGGAAGTTGGTGAGAAGTTCAAAACGTTCATTTGGATATCCTTTAGACTGGACGTGCTTCACCAAAGCCTATGAAAAATAAGAGAAAGACAAAGCTGTTAGATGGAAATAAAAAGAAAGAATATATTAAGGAATTAAATATCCTATATTCATTTTTATCATATCAGATGAGATATTTGAAGTTTAAGTTATTCTTTACATAACCAAAGCTTACCCTTATGCAAGGGCCAATATAACTCTTTGGATGGGGAGATAATAAACCTGTAGTCAGTAATTTAGGGCCATTACGTAATACTGAAATATACAGGATTATGTATGTTCCCCCCAATAAACCCAATTTCTATTTGTAAAATTACTGTCCTCTTTTTAAACATTTTATCAATTTCTTTCCTTCTTTTTATCAGAGAAGATACGTCCTTCAGTCTACCTACAGACAATCTTGCCTCCTTTGCACTGAATCCCTTCTTGCCTTCTTAGAAACTGTGCCACTAAAGAATATTCCCTTTTATGAGTATCTTCAACATTTCTCTCTCTACATATACTTCCCATCAGATTTAAACATGTTCAGTCCTTCCTTCAATCGTTTTTTCCCCTCTGATTATTGCCCATGCTCTCACTAGCTTCACAACCAAATTTCTCAAAAAAGTGATCTATCCTTGCTCTGTCCACTGTCTAATCTCCCATTCCCTTCCAAATGCTAGACCAGGGTGATAGTTCTGGGTATCAGCATGAGCGGCCACAGCCTACTTGTACTCACAGTCTTGAAGAATCAGATTAACTATCTCCCACCACAGCAAGCAGCTAGGTATGGACACTTGATCTAAGAGTGATTCACTCATAGGCTAGGCTAAACCAGTGAGACCCATTCTCTTCTCCAGGGTTTAGAAAACAGAAGAAAGGCCCTCAGCATCACTATGATAAGCCATGTATAGGCTGAGAGGTAAATAAAAACCACCAGTACAGAGAGAGAAGACTGGTGTGAAGCAGAAAATCACAGGAGGGAAAGAAAACAAGCCCCATGAGAGACACACAGGAAAACAATCTTGGTTCTTAACCCCTTTGCAGTTTCAGCTACTAGGAAACCAACAGCCCTACTATAATGTTCAAAATAACCACCCCACTCCCCTTTTCCAGGTAATAATTTCAGTTGGCTTTCTATCCTATGCAGTCATGGAATAGAAAATCCTTGACTGGAGAGACCCTATGTAACTTGCCTAAGATAATTTAAGAAGGAAATCAAGTAATTAGAATTAAGATTCACCACAGTTAAGTTTCCAATTAGGGGCCAGACTAAATACCATCTATTTCAAAGACTCATAAAGCCAATTATGCCAATCAATTAGTTTCTCTGCTTCAAGTAAACACTTCCAATTAGATACACTTACCAGCAGTTTAGCTTGCTCTGGAAGAGTGATCTGTTCCCTTTTTCCATCTGGATACCGCAACATCAGCTGTGCTTTTGGTCCTAAAGGAAGGGTTAAAAAAAAAAAAAAAAAAAGATACAACAGCTTAAGACAGAAAACTAATTTAATCAAATATATAAACCCCTTCAGTATCATTCAAGTTTTAAGTAAAGCAGGTCTAGAACATAACTCACCATTTACGTCTATGCCCTCCACGATTCCATCTGATTTTTCAGGCGACATCTCTAATATTTCTGAATCTACGGCTGGCAATCCTTGGTGATTTGTCGCTGTTCCAGGCTCAGTTCTGGCTGGGGGCTCAGTCAGCGGCCTCCTATTCTCCTCTTTTCTATGCCCCAAATCTTTATGGGGAGATTTTCTGGACTTGGCAAGATTCTCTATCTCCTCTTCTTCATCAGAGCCACAAACGGATATGAACTCCTCACTGCCAGAAAAAAGTTCAGATTCAGATTCTTCATCTGAGCGGCTATCCTGTTTTGTCTGTGTTGAATCGAAGTGTGTCTCTTGTAAGGAGGCTCTGATGGCAGCTTCTAGCTGGCTGTCTTCACTTGCATCTATGAGGCTCTCCTGCAAGTTGCAGTCATAAAACATGGGTGGAAAGAAAAAGGAAACAGTTAAACCCAAAAAGAGATGAAGTCAAACACGACACAAGAAATGTAACAGCTTGCCAATATTATTTTCTGAATATTTCTCTTTACTAAATTTTAAGCTATTTAAGTGCAACAACTTTGTCTTACACAGTCAAGAGGGAGTGTATATTTTAAAAACAAAAATAAAAACTGTCCTATGACCTGGCACAATGGTGTTGCAAGCACAAGTTTTCTTCACATCAAAATTAATAAAATCAAGAAAACGGTTTATTCCTGGCCCAGAAAAATACAAGAATTAAGGTTTTAAATATAAGGCCCAAACACTGGGGTGCCTGGGTGGCTCACTCGGTTAAGTGTCCAACTTCAGCCCACGTCATGATCTCACAGTTCGTGAGTTCAAGCCCTGCTTCAGGCTCTGTGTTGACAGCTCAGAGGCTGGAGCCTGCTTCGGATTCTGTGTCTCCCTCTGTCTCTGTCCCTCCCCTACTCACACTCTCTCTCTCTCTTAGAAAAAATAAACATTAAAAAAAAATTTTTTTAAATATTCAATATAGAAAAGGAGGTCTACCTTGTTCATTACTATATTTTTCAACTAGCACTGCTTTGACACAGAGAGGATAACAATAACTCAGTAATCATCATTTTGCAAAAAATCTTAACAGATCTGTAACATTTGAACCAAAATAAAACAGCATATAATAAATAGGGAAAAACAACAACTATATTTTCCCAAGTTTAATTACAATGAAGGTTTTCACTGTGATCATGAGAAATGCAAATTTCAACAGTTTTCCCCTAGTGTTGTAAAAGTTCTGTCACAAATATCAATAAACTGACTGAGTCACAAAATATGGGTTGTTTGACTGGAACTTACTTAGATCCTAACTCAAATCATTAAAAAAAATTTATAAGGTAACAAAATTTTTTAAATTTTGTAAGTTGAACGGTAGACATCTCATAAATGAATTGCTGTTAATTTTTTAAGAATGTGTTACAGGTATTGTGATTGTGTCTCAAAAAAAAGTCTTTATCTTTTAAAGATACATGCCAAAGTATTAATGAATAAAAAATGAATTCTGAGATTTTTTTCAAAATAATGTGAATAGGATGGACTATAAATGAAACAAGACTGGCCACATGCAATAATTATTGAAATTAGTAAAAGGATACATACAGGCTCAATAAATTCCTACTTATGAATATGCTTAAAATTTTCCACAATAAAAAGGTAAAAAATACATGGGTCACTAACAAAAAACTAAAGGAACCTCATTTTGGCTTTTATATCCTATAGCAAAAAAAATTAAATCATATAGCAAAAAAATTAAGGAAAAAATGTTAAATAAACTTAAGGCTAATCTACCACCAAAAAAAGGGCAAGTATGTGACCTACAATGGCTTTTAAGTGGATTGTAGGTTCATAATAATGACGCTGCACACCATGCAGTTTGATTTTAAAGACTGTCTACAGGGCAGACACTACTGACTTCCTATCCAATACCCATTCTCCTGTTTCCTTACTAACAGAATCCTAATCATGTCTATAAAAGAAAACCCATCCAGCTAAAAAATTCCATTTATCAATTTCCCTTGCAGCTAGAAAAAAAGTTGTGATATGGAGCTAAAGAAGCACTTACAGAGAAATTACAGAACTCAACACATGTAATAGAAAAGTCTGAAATTAATGACTAAGTTTCCATCTTAAGTAAAAAAAGTACCCACACAGAAAAAGAAAATGAAATTAAATCCAAACTGCAGAGAAGGAAAGAGAAAGGACAGAAATCAACAACCTAGAAAACAAAAGAAAAATCATTAAAACCAAAAGCTGGTTGTTTAAATCAATACCACTGATAAGCCTCTAACCAGATTGTCAGGAAAAAGAAGCCACAAATTACCAATAACAGGATTAACAGGATGTTAAGGATTAATAACAATCAGTACAGATGCTACAGTCATTAAAGGGAATAACAAGAAAATATAATGGACAGCTTTATGTCAATATATTCAACCCCTTAGGTAAAATGGACAAAGTCCTAGAAAGACAAAACCTACTAAAAAGCTCATTAAAGAAGAAGTAGATACTTGAGTAGTCCTACGTCTATTAATACATTGAATCTGAAGTTTAAAACTTCCCACAAAGAAAGCTCGGGACCCAGGCAGCTTTACTGGTGAATGTCATCAAACATTAAGGAAGAAATAATTATCAATTTTACACAAATTCTTCCTGAAAACAGAAGCAGAAAAAACACTTTCCAATTCATTGTAAGGCCAGCATTAACCTAATACCAAAACCAAAAGAAGACATTACAAGGAAGACAAAACAAATGACAAAGAAACTACAAACCAATATCCCTCATGAACATATAGACCCAAGAATTCTTGACAGAATTTTAGCAAATCAACTGTATCCGTAAGAAACATATAGCTAACATCAAAGTTAATGGTAAAAGAGTGAATACTTTCACCCCATCACTAGAAGCAAGTTAAGGATGTCTAATCTCACTACTTCTATCTTTGTATTGGAGGTCCTAGCTAAGAAAAAGAAAAGGCATAGAGATTGGAAAGGAGGAAGTAAAAGAAGAGTTTATTTGCTGACAACATGATCATTTATATATATAGAAAATTCTAAGGGATCTACAGAAAAGCTACTAGAACTAGTAAGTAAATTTAGCAAGGCTGTAGGCTACAAGGTCAATATACAAAAACTGTGAAATATTGTTGAGAGAAATTTAAGACTTAAATAAATGGAGAGATACATGTTCATGGATCTGAATACTCAATATTGTCAAGATGTCAAATGTCTCCAAAATGATCTATAAAGCCAATGCAAATCCAATCAAAATTCCAGCAGCTTCCCTTGCTAAAAAGCAACCAATGGAATGAGAAAAGATATTTGCAAATGACATACTGGATAAAGGGTGCGTATTCAAAATCTATAAAGAACTTAACAAACTCAACACCCAAAAAACAAATAATCCAGTGAAGAAATGGGCAGAAGACATGAATAGTTCCAAAGAAGACATCTAGATGGCTAACAGACACATGATAAGATGCTCAACATCACTCATCATCAGGGAAATATCAATCAAAATCACAATGAGATACCACCTCATACCTGTCAGAGTGGCTAAAATTAACAACTCAGGAAACTTCCTGGCGAGGATGCGGAGAAAGGGGAACACTTTTACAGTATTGGTGGGAATGCAAACTGGTGCAGCCCACTCTGGAACAGTATGGAGATTCCTCAAAAATTAACACAAAGGATCTGAAATAACCAAACAACTATAAAAAATAAAGTTGGAGAACTTACACCATGCAATTTTGAGACTTACAAAGCTACAGTATCACTAAGAAAATATTGGTGTAAAGAAAGACATATCAATCACTGTAAGGAAGAGTCCATAAACCCGCACATATGTATTATCATGTTTTGACAAAGATGCAATGAGCAACTAAACAGAGAAAGAATAATGCTTTCAATAAATGGTGCTGGAACAAATGTACAGCCATATGCAGACAAGACAAAAAGCCACAACTAAACCCTATCCTGACACCATACACAAAACTTCATTCAGAATGGATCACTGACTTAAGAGCTAAAATATAAAAAGACATGGGATAAAATCTTGGGTTAGGCTAAGATTTCTTAGATAAGAGACAAAAAGCACAAAGTATAAAAGCTGATAAATTGTATTTCATGAAAAATTTAAAATTTGCTCTTCAAGGAGCACCTGGGTGGCTCAGTTGGTTAAGCATCCGACTTCAGCTCAGGTCATGATGTCACAGTTCATGGGTTCAAGACCCACGTTGGGCTATGTGCTGACAGCTCAGTGCCTGCAGCCTGCTTTGGATTCTGTGTCTCCCTCTCTCTCTCTGCCCCTCTCCCACTCGCTCGCACTCTCTCACTCTCTCAAAAATAAACATTAAAAAAATTTTTTTCAATTTGTTCTTCAAAACACTATAATGAAATGAGTAAGTAAGCAACAGACTGGGAGAAACCACATACCCAACAAACGCTTATCTAACGAACTCTTGCAACCCACTAAGAGACATACAACCCAATAAAAAACATGAGCCAGAGATCTGAATAGCTAGCATAAAAGCACCTGAAAAGATGCTCGTATCAAAAACTGCAAATTATAAATTTTTAAATATGCTGTTTATTGCACATTAACTGCACTTCAATAAAGCTGTAACTTTTTTTTATGGGGCACCTGGGTGGCTCAGTTGGTTGAGTGTATGACTTTCTTTGGTTCGGGTCATAATCTCACAGTTGGGAGGGTTCAAGCCCCACCTCAGGCTCACTGCTGTCAACGCAGAGTCCACTTCAGATCCTCTGTCCCCCTCTCTCTTTGCCCCTCTCCTGCTCACGCTCTCCCTCTCTCTCACAAATAAAAATAAACTTAAAAGAAAAAAAAGCTGGGGCGCCTCGGTGGCTCAGTCAGTTGAGCATCTGACTTTGGCTCAGGTTATGCTATCATGGTTCACGAGTTCAAGCCCCACATTGGCCTCTGTGCTGACAGCTCGGAGCCTGGAGCCTGCTTCAGATTCTGTGTCTCCCTCTCTCTCTGCCCCTTCTCCATTCATGTTCTGTCTCTCTCCCTCAAAAATAAATAAAAACATTAAAAAAATGTTTTTAAAGCTGTAACATTTTTTATACCTGGCTGGCTCAGTTTATAGAGCATGTGACTCTTGATCTCAGGGTTGTAAGTTTGAGCCCCACGTTTGGTGTAGAGAGTACTTAAAAATAAAATCTTTTTTTTAAAAATAGCTATAACTTTTTAAAAATAAAATAAACCTAAGGCTAACTTATCACACACATAAAAGCAAACAGATATGCCCACATGACATACAATGGCTTAGACTGACTGCCGATAATAACATTCTGTACCATGTAGGTTGATTTTAAATAATGGGGCGCCTGGGTGGCTCAGTCGGTTAAGCGTCCGACTTCAGCTCAGGTCATGATCTACAGTCAGTGGCTTCCAGCCCCACGTGCCTGCTTCTGATTGTGTCTCCCCCTCTCTCTGCCCCTTCCCCGCTCACTGTCTCTGTCTCTCAAAATAAAAAATAAAGACATTAAAAAAATTTTTTTAGTATAAAAAATAAAGAATGGCACTGTAACAGACACTACTAGGTTCCTATCTCACATCCAGTCTTCTTTGCTTATTTAACAGAACCTCAATTATATTTGTGCTAGAAAATACGTCCAGCTAAAATAAGCAAAACTCTTATCCATAGCTGTTTAATTCTATATAGAGGTACTACCCCCATCTTCTTTGTCCATGCTTGGATACGATACCTGGGAGCAGACCATCTATACTGTGACCACAGGAACAAAAGCCAACACTAAGGGTGGGGGTTGGGTGGGAGGAAGAAGAGGAATCTGGTTTCTTGATGACATCCACAGGAGTCACATTCTAGACTGCCTGCCTCAACTTCTTGTTGAGCAAAGTAGATGTCTTCCTTTTTTAAGTCATTATCTGTTGGTGTTTTTTCTTGCACACAGTTGATCAATATTTGTAACATTCAGAGAACTTAGTACCAAAAGTGGGGTCTGAGGTACTAGTCACCCAAATCATCCCTATGTATTTGTCCAATGTAATGGTCCCATTCTTTCCCACTAAACGCCTTACTTTTGATAAGAGACCTGGTGAAGTTGTTAATTTATGTTGTTGTAATTCAGCAACTCACAAGCTCAGGCTCTGGTTTTTGAAAATATCAGCTTTAGGTATGACTGCAAAAGATAAGAAACTCTCTTAGGGCAATTATTAAGACTCTCTGGGTTTCTTTTGCCTTAAAAAAGAATTCTATCTAAGCAAAACTTATCTGAATAATGAAAAAAAAAAAAACCAAAAAAAGTGGAAACAATGTTTTAGTTTTGCACTACTGTATCTACCTAAATAAAACTTCTCTAAAGGGAAAAAAAAGAATTCTGTACCACCCCTTGGCAAGCACCCATACCATTCTGTGCCTGTGGGTACTTTATTCTAGGTGAAAAACTTAAGGAACGGTTTCATAACTGCATGATATGGACTGCTAAAGTTATATCCTCTAAAACTAATTTTATTCTCACTGCCATCAAACCCAAAAAGCTCCTACCACCAAATGAGACTCCCAGATCTTTGAAGGTCTCTTACTCACCACTAATCTTGATTTCAATTATCAAACAGGTCTGCCTCATAATAGCATAAATAATCTCTGGGTGGGCCAGGGAGCCAGGCCCCAAAGCTATATAGCCAGTACTAATGTCCAGCTATGCCATGAAAGCAGTCTAGGAAAAATACCATTTCCCCTGCTGCTTAAACTTGGATACCAAAAGGCGTGACATGTTGCCCCTGAAGAAGTGGATTCCTCTGTCACTGGGCTTGCCATGTCAGTCTTCCTGCCTAATGGGACACATTCACACTGTTTACTTCTAAATCCAGGTCCAGTCACGTGCCCTTACCCAAACTGCTAAAGAGACTGGGAATATGAATCTTATAATCTCACTGAGAAGATAGAACACCTATGTGGGAAATTATCAAAATAAAGGAGGGTGTCTAAGATGTGCAGCCACAAACTTTTAACTGTCCAATATTTATATTATTATCTTTACTCAAACGTTTTACACAAGATATTTATATGCAATTATGCTTAATTGCCCATCACCACTTCTCAGTCATACTTACTGAACGGGCACATTTTTTGGGAGGACTGCTAGAAAGTCCATCCAGTTGCCCATGTTCACCCAGAAATCCTGTCACTTGGTCCAAGAAAGAAGATACATCTAACTGGTGCCACTCTACTAGCTTCTGACCTAAAAATTAAAAACCAGGATATATAATAAAATCAATACTCTTTCCAAATATTCTCATTAAATATTTCTTTTGGCAAATGCATAATTAAAATTTATCAGGAACACACCCCTCACCCCTTACATAGTATGTTCATAAACTAGAGGATACATTAATTATAATCAACCTAAGAGATTCCTGGCCATCATGACAGGGCAGCTACTTTACCGCTGATGTCATTAACTGCTATTTAAGAGATTCACACAAAGCATTATCTGTATGAAACTCAATAATAAAACTAACTCTACCCCCCTGCTTCTCTGATGGAATTACAACTAGCCATTGAACAATCTTAGTATTTTAATAATAGAAAACCTAAGGAGATTCCTTATAAAATGACAAGAAAAACAGTTATTCTTTCAAAGGACAGAACTGTACAAACATATAAAAATACTATCATCTCCCAAAGGTACCAGAAACAGACTCCTAAATATATACTTCACAGATATTTAAATATTTCTCAAGGACATGAAAAAAAAAAAACCTTCATCTAAACTATTACAAATAATTCTAGGGATGCCTGGGTGGCTCAGTCAGTTAAGCATCCAACTCTTGATTTCAGCTCAGGCCATGATCTCACGGTCTAGTGATCGAGCCCTTTATCAGGGTGATAGTGCAGAGCCTGCCTGGGATTCTCTCTCTCTCTCTCTCTCTCTCTGCCTCTCCCCTGCTCATGCTCTCTCTCTCTCTCTCAAGATAAATAAATAAATATTTTTAAAAAACACAAATAATTCTGAAACTGGATCCAGGTCAAATAGTAAAGGTCAATTACTTAGATAAGTGAAAGATAAATAAGTTAAAGTCTGTAAGCTGACATAAATCTTACCTGTCCGTGGATCCAAGATAGAAACATAGGGAAAATCCCCTAGCTTGTAAAACTGTATATATCTCTGACCTTCTTCACTGTCGTGATAAACCTGTTAAGTCATTGATATTACAAAAAAGTGTCAACTATATCTTTGTTAAATATACCAACAGCAATTAATTATCCAAATACACCTTGGTATATGTTAGATTTTCACTTGTATCTTAGAAAATGAAAGTCATCTGATTTGAATTCCCTCAACTTCCTGCCCTCAATGCCTCTGGAAACTTGTAGAAACATATCACTCTGTTCTTCCTCTCTTCCCAGTTCAGAAGAGGTATTGCCCTTCCTGTTCAAGTTATCTGTCCATCTTAAGAAGTCACAATGTATTATATATTACATGGTTCAAGTGCCTAGCATAATGCTAGGCAAAGAGACAATCAACAGGTGCTAAATAAAAAAGGTTACCATTCAGAAAAATCATATTGAATTTAGGGACCTATAACACATGAAAACAGGCAAATCAATAGCATATCTTGCATTGGGAAAAGACTTAAGTTCATGCAGAACTTTTTATTTTCAATTTATTTTTCATAAAATAAAAAACCAGAGCAAGATTAGTTTGATAATTTATATAAAAAGAAACTAGAACCAGTAAGACCCTAAGTGAAATGTGTAAGGACACACAGATGGGAGTATCAAACTCAAGCTGAAATCCAGGCTTTAGTCAAAAGTTTTTCCATTACTCCAAGAACTTCTATACCTGTACTGTCAATTATAGTAGGTTCTAGAACATGTGGCATTGAAGCACTTGAAATGTGGCTAGTCCAATACTAGTTAAGTATAAAATATACACCAGATCTTAAAGACTTAACGCCAAAAAACAAACAAAACCCCTTCATATTTTAATTAGTTTTATATGAGAGAAAGTGACTTTAAATATATATTTAAATTAATTCCACTTATTTCTTTTGACCTTTTTAAATGTGGCTACTAGAAAAATTACTTATGTAGCTCACATTGTATTTCTGCTGAATACTATAGTTGTATATTCTATCAAAATATATCAACTCTTCTGAGATAGAATATTCCACGACTGACATGGCTTAGTTCTTTTTCCTCCTTCCCTTAGGAGTTCTTCATTACTGACCTTATTTTCACTTGTCCCTTCCATTCAGCCATTACGGATTGTTTTACTTTTTCATATATCACAATTTAATGGTTATTTTTCCCCCATTTTAAAACCTAATGCCTCCTCCCCAATATCTCATACTACAAAAGTAAAATACTACAAAAATTTTGATTCACTCTCCTCACCTGCCAGAAAATGAAATGTTCCCGGATAATATTCTTCACAGCTTCATTGCTCCATACATCTCGGTTGAGGCACTGGCATGCAAAGTCTTGTACATTTTGAATGTTTATCATTAGCCACTTATTTTGCATCTGGCCGCACTCTTTGGCCTGTAAGAGTAGTTATATAACATTTGTTAGAAACACTTTCTACTCGGTAACTGATATGTTTCAGAATTCAGAAGCTGTCCTCATATAAATATTAAATTTTTTCTCAAATAAGACATCTAGAGTTTTCAGTATCTACACATTAATTTGAGGATATGTACATAAGGTCCATTTTCAAGCATTTTTCAAATTTAAATCAACTACTTTTCATTTATACCCTAATAATTATTATTATAATTGTTCTAGCCATTATTATTGTTCTAATGGCTAGATTTCTTTTGTACATTTAAACATCTTTACCTAAAAAAGATTCCACAAACAAGGTCGACAAGTCATGTAATTCTATCATATTGTCTCTTCCAATCCCTATCCATAAATATCTTCCTTTTAAACAAATGTAAGCAGTATGCATCTATTGCTATTTTATAGAATTGCCCTAAACATTTCAGTAAAAACTGCTGAGGGTTTCTTCCCGTGGGGTTATTCCAAAGAGTGGATTTCAAAAAATGAGATCACAGGATCACAGACTATTTCAGAATGAACTCCAAGACTCCCCAGGGTATAGTACAAATATCAATCATGAGTGTGTACTTTTTGCCTCACCGTTCCTCATCACCACAAAGACCTAAGAAATGTTGATGAACAGGAAAAGAATGGCAGAAAAGCAAATGAGCAAATGCTACCTCAAACCTCTGCACAGGAACTGAAATGTAAGCCACGGTTTTGAATAATTTTGTCCTAGAATATTCTTTTCCTAATCAATTTGACATGGGAAAATCTTAAGAATCAATTAACTCAGATTAATAAAAATTAAAAAACACAGAGCATCTTGAAAGTATAAAATGCAAAACTAAGAATATCTTCTATTTTAAGGTTTATACAATCTTGAAAATACTGTTATCCTATTTTTTTTTGGTATGAATCCCCTAGAGGAAATCATTTTCTAATATTCACTACTGAATCCACAAGTGAAAACCCAAGCTCTAAAAAGAAGTATCCATGTATTTGGGCCAGGAAGCTGTATTTAACAGGTCAAAGGCTTTTTTTAAAGCATACAAATATAATAAATCCTTGCTCCTAGGTAGCAGTAGTGCCCCACTTACTTTCTTACCTAGAGCATGCATACAGATTTAATAAGTGAGTAATAAGTAATTATACTGTTTTAATGGAAAAAACTATTTGAGAATAAAGAAAAAATTAAAATACAGGGTAAATTTACATCTGCCTCGACTATAACACTTGACAAGGAAAAAATGTATAACATCAAAAATAATAAAAGTTCAGGGGAGCCTGGGTGGCTCAGTCAGTTCAGCATCTGATCTCGGGTCAGGTCATGAAAGCACAGTTCATGGGTTTGAGCCTACATCAGGCTCTCTGCTGTCAGCGCAGAGACCTGCTTTGGATACTCTGCCTCTCTCTCTCTCTCTCCGCCCCACCCCAGCTTGTGCGCTCTCTCTCTCAAAAATAAATTTTATTTTTTTAAATCTATATTTATTTTTGAGACAGAGAGAGAGAGAGAGAGAGAGAGAGAGAGAGAGAGTGTGTGTGTGTGTGTGTGTAGGGCAGGAACAGAGAGAGAGGGAGACACAGAATCTGAAGCAGGCTCCAGGCTCTGAACCGTCAGTACAGAGCCCAAAGCAGGGCTCAAACTTGTGAACCGCAAGATTATGAGCAGAAGTCAGATGCTTAACTGATTGAGCAACCCAGGTGCCCCTCAAAAATAAATTTTAAAAAGTTCAGAGTTTAAAAATGATGCAGAGTCATTTGATTTGTTTTTAAAAATTTCATTTATTCACATTCATGCTTTAATTAGTTCAGATTCATTCATTATTCATTCATTCATCAAGTATTTGACTATCTACCATGTTTCAGGTACAGTTATGGATGCTGGGTTATAGCAGTTACCAAAACACAAAAACCCCTGCCTTCATGAAGTTTACATTGGGACAAAACCTTATACCAGCAAAAACACCTGAAGATCTATTAAGAAACTACTGCTGCAAGGAAGGAGCCACAGAAGATACAAATTTCATGCAAAGCAACAATGTCTGAACTAACTATAAGAGAGTCTTAACACAATCTCACTTAGTATATAAATTATATGAGTTGAGGGCTAGAGGTGTAAGTGGACCATGGGACAATGATGAATCTTCCCTCTTGGAATCTGTTAGGCTGTTCTGAGTCAATATTTAAAAGCCATTACAGGAAGACGCAAGGGTAAATATGGCTACACCAAATAGAGAGGTATGTGATGAAATTTATCAAGACAAGGGGGAAACAGTAAAGACTAACCTCTCTCTCAGTCCCAGACAGATCAGGAAAGTATGAAAAATAAGGATATAGAGGAAAAAATAATTTGTTTCAATAATAAATATATATATATGTGTGTGTATATATATAATGAACACTAAGAAGGAAATATTAAAATATACACAGTACCTTTTTATGGAAATGTTAATCATTTTTATCCACATTTATAGCAAGTACTTTTGAAATTCCTCTTAGTAATTAGGAATAGGTGCATGTTTAACTGAATGGCAACTTTGGAACAAATATGCATTTTTTTATTAAAATAAGGAATATCAGGGAAACTGTTCTGACTCTTTCTGTACAATGTACTCCAGATTATGCCATTCAATCATTTAATGAGGGCCAACCATGTGCCAGAAACTCTCCCAGGCACTGTGGAACAGTAAATAAAGTCCCTGTGTTCATGGAACTCATGGGCTAGTGGAGAAATAAGAAAACCTAAGAAATGTTCCATTGCCCAGGTCAGATCATTCATCCTAAGTGCTATGCTCACTTAGCTCCATCTACACTGGTTTTCTTGGCTGTGTCAGAAATAGGCCTAGGTCTTTCTAGTATCAGTACCCTTACACTTAACTATTTTGTCTGCTCTCCCCCTGGACATTCCTATGATTCATAGTCCTCACTCTATTCAGGTTTCTATCAAATCTCATCCTTTCATAATCTTCCCTGATCTTACTATCTAAAATAGTTCTGTCCTATCACAATTATAGACATATATGTGAAACTTATGAAATCAACCTTGCTTTCAATTTCCATTAAGAACACTTGTAACTTAAAAAAAAAAAAATGTTTGTAGGGGCGCCTGGGTGGCTCAGTTAAGCGTCTGACTTCGGCTCAGGTCATGATCTTGCAGTCCGTGAGTTCGAGCCCTGCATCGGGCTCTGTGCTGACAGCTCAGAGCCTGAAGCCCGCTTCAGATTCTGTGTCTCCCCTTCTCTCTGTCCCTCCCCTGCTCAACTCATGCTCTATCTCCCAAAAATAAATAAACATTAAAAATTTTTTTGATGTTTATTTATTTATTATGGGCGGGGGGAGGAGGGGAATCCCATGCAGGCTCTGCATGGTCAGCACAGAGCCCGATACGGGGCTTGATCCCATAAACTGTCAGATCAGGGCCTGAGCCGAAATCAGGTTTGGACACTTAACCAATTGAGCCACTCAGGCACTGACAGTGTTGAGCCTGCTTGGGATTCTCTCTCCCTGCCCCTCTCTTGCTTGTGTGCACACACACACGTGTACTCTCTCAAAAATAAACATTAAAAAAAAAATAGCCCTCTCTCCTTCCCTTATTCTATTTTTCTTTTTCCCAGCAACTACTATAACCTGAAATTTTTCTTCCTTTCTCCCTCCCCTTCTGCCTCTCTCTCTTTCTAGATATACATATCAAATATATATACACTAAATATATATTATATAGTATTTGTTTTTTATTTGTGTATAGTCTGTTTCTCCCCTAGATTATAAACTCTTTGATGGCAAGAACTTTGTATAATTGTTTATCACTATCTCCCTATGGCAGAAACTGCTTATGGGTACCAAATACCCATTTTTCCCTTTCTCTCTCTTAGTAACAGAACCTCCAATTTTTGCTAAGCATCTGGATTTCCTAGTGTCCCCTGCAGCTAGGTGTGCCTATGTTGTTGAGTTCTGCTTAATGGGATGTGAACAGAAGTGATATGTACAACTTTTAGATTGTGCCTTTAAAGGGAAAAAGTGTGTCCCTTCCCCCCTTCATACTGGCTGGAAAGCAAACAAGGTGGTGAGACATCTTGAATCATATGGACAGAAGCAAGCAAGACCTAGGGAACAATAGTGAAATACAGAAAAAAATTCCACTCCTAATAACTTCATATAGCAGGATCACTAACAATCTGGACTTCTATCTTGTTTAAGCTGTTTGTTTTCTTCCTAGTCTCTCTCATATGCCATCAAATCTTTATCCCAACAAATATAATCCCCATTACCTAGAACAAGACCTTATAATAGAAGGCTTTGATAAATAGTTACTGAGTGAACAAGTGAATTAATCAGTCTCTCATTTGGTTAGCATGAACCAGAACACTTGAACATACTCCACCTCTGGTTACACTAAGAAAGTCCAGTTTCTAAACCTGTAAAACTCTGGCTCAAATATAGATCTAAAATGGTGCCCAAACCTATGGCTTCTGCCTGAACAGTTAGAATGTCCCTCTAATTTTTAACATTCATCACCTTAATCTTAAGTGACTTAATTTTGTATATTACCTCCCTAATTTTTATAAAATTAGTGGATTTATCACTAGACATAATAAATGCCTACCTTTTGTGGGAGTGTTTATGTCATAAAGACTTGTAAACAATAAAGTTTAGTATTATCAGTAAATAAAAGATAAACTGCTGTGAATAATATAGGTCATGAAATACAAAGAAAAACAGATCATATAACTTAAAGTGAATCAAACTTCAGAGGACAAGATCAAAAAAGATTCACATTTTCCCTCATCGAACAAGCAGCAAAGTAACTGCTTTTAGGAGCCCAAGGTGATCAAATGAAATCAAGCTCAGAGTTATTTCATTCAGCCCTGAGCAATTCTGAAGCTGTTAAAAATGGGAAACATGGCAAAACAAACTCAGATCCTTTCCGTCATTCATATTGCTGCTATTCTCTCTCAATGGCTGAATTATCACGAGAAGGGTAAAGAGAATAGGGAGCTACCATATTAAGATTACCAGGCAAAGAAAGAAAACATCTTTGAGCTGACTAATGAACACCAAAAACTCCCTCAACTCTAGTCTTATTTACATGACAAAAAGAAATGCTTGGTCAAATCACCATCATTTGGATTTTCTGTTACATGCAGCCTAACACTTTGAGGTTTTATAATTCAGAAAATTAAAACTGAAGAACATGCTTATAGTTAAATTTTTAATCGTCAGTATTTCATTTAGGCTACTATACAAATACGTCAAAGTACAAAATCTTTTAAAAAAATCAATCATAACTCACTTCCAAATATGTAGCTACAAACTTCATTTTTGTGATTATTGTTTGGCCCACTTTATCCTAACAGATAAGACTTACCTAAAAAAAATTTTTTTTTAACATTTATTTATTTTTGAGAGACAGATCATGAGCAGGAGAGGGCAGAGAGAGAGGGACACACAGAATCGGAAGCAGGCTCCAGGCTCTGAGCTATCAGCACAGAGCCCGATACGGGGCTCGAACCCATGAACTGTGAGATCATGACCTGAGCTGAAGTTGGACACTCAACTGAGCCACCCAGGCACCCCTAGACTTACCTAAAATCTAAGTGATTTACATCTATGGAAATGCTATTCTGATTCAAAAGAGTATTAACGTGCTAGTCAACACACAAAAGGAGCCGTTTGAACACTTCCAGAGAAGGATATTTAAAATCCTAACTAAACGCATTCATTTAACAAATGTTATGTTTCTATAAAGTACCATAAACTGGTTCCCAATGATTACCAAAATAAAAAGAAACATGTTGTCCCTGCCCTCATTAAGCTTATAATTTAGTAAGCAATCAAATAAACCTGCTCTGGAAAGTTTTTCTTTGGCTTTAGCCAAATTAAAACCAAGAACTGAGAGAGAATATATTCTGCAACTACATAGATTCTCTTTTAAAATACAGTAAGATCCCCATAGAAATATGGGCAAAAGATACCTATAATTCACAAATGGCCAATAAACACAGGTACACTAGTCTCAGTAGTAATTAAAGATACACACAAACTGAAAAAAATTAAGATTTTTTTCAAAAGCTACCAAAATGGCAAAGATTCTAAAGTGATACCACACAAGGGTAATAAAAGGATTTTATCAAATCATCTCATATGGTGCTAGTAGAAAGAAATATAAATCAAGGTAATCTTTTAAGTATCTCACACTTGTGTCATACTTATTAAGATGCCAATTCTCTATATGCTGGGAACTTTTTTGTTCTTAGAAAGAAAAAAATGGCATTGAAAATACAAAAGGATTCATACCTAAGGCTTAAAATTTCCAACAACTTACTGTTTCAAAGCTGCCTTTATGCATCAAATCAATGGGTGGCCGGAATAGATCTGCAAGGGTAGTTAGTTTCTTATCTATTGCTCCTCCATTTCTTAATTCCTGTTCTTGCCGAACTGAAACACAGGAGGATAAGGAAATTTCAGTGAGCCAGAAAATAATAGTCATGCATCTAGAGATATAAAATACATGCATCAACTGCAACAATTAATTACTGAACATGCCTGACCCCAAATGCAAATATCTAATGCTGATTCTGAAAACAAAACAAAAAAACAAAAACAAAAACAAAGCAAGGTGGGGAGGGAGTCTTAAGACTTAGTGATGTTCTCAATCCAAATGTAAGCAACGGTAAAAGCTAAAAATTAAGAGTCACTCAATGAAAATTCCTTTTCATATTCCAAACCAACTTTAGCAGAGGAGAAAACTCCATCTCCATGTATCCAGTTCAGTGATCCTAATGCATCTGCGGTTTCTAGCTACATTCCCAATCTTTAAAGAGTCTGGCAATAAAAGACCACCACCACCTGTTGTCACTTTCTCCTAGAAGCACACTGGCTTCCCTGGATGGCTGGAGTTAGTCTGGGTTCCCCTTCGACTCTCTCCAAAGTTAGAAGACCTATCTGTGCTTCAGTGAGCTCATTATAAATCAACTACAAAATCAAGCATAGTCAGTTTTCCACATAGTCTCTAAGTCTCTAAACAATTTTCCTTTTCTTTTAAGATTCCATTGCTGACTCAGTACTATCCTCTAAAAGAATAAAGCCAAGAATATCATTCTGACTTACTCCACAGAAAGATATAAACCTATTCCAAACAACTGTAGCCAAAATGTTAATAGTGGCTGCTTTGGGTGGTGTGGGTTTTTCCTGTTCTGTTTTTCAGTACATTACAATAATCCAGTTTCATTGTGGTCATTCCTTTAAACTGACAGCTATCGGGATCTTTTTTTTTTTTTTTTTTTGCCAATTATTCAATTATTGTTTAAGTTGAAATATAGTTGACACATAATATTCTTTTACTTTAAGGTGTATAACAGTGATTCAACAATTAAATACATTACAAAATGCTTACCACTATAAGTCTAGTTACCTTTGTCACCATACAAATTATTACAATATTAACTGACTATATATTCCCAACGTTGTAGTTTTCATCACTGTAACTTTTTCTTTTTTTTGAGAGAGAAAGAGAGAGAGCGAGAGACAGCAAGCGAGCGCACACCCTCATGCATGAATGAAAGTGGTGTAATGGCGGGAAAGGGAGGAGCAGAGGGAGATGTAGAGTCTTAAGTAGGCTCCACGCCCAGCACAGCCTGACATGGGGCTTGATCTCACAATCCTGGGATCATAGCCTGAGCTGAAATCAAGAGTCAGATGTTTAACTGACTAAGCCACCCAGGCGCCCCTTATATCTACAAGTTTGTATCTCTTAATCCCCTTCATCTATTTCACCTATCCTCCCACTCCGCTTTGGCAACTACCAATTTATCCTCTGCACACAGGAGTCTCTTTTTCACTTGTTTGTTCATATTTTTTTTAGATTCCACATGTTAAGTGAAATCATAAGGTATTCGTCTTTCTTTGACTTATTTCACTTAGCATAATATCTTCAAGGTCCATACACGTTGCAGTGAATGGCAAGGTTTCATTTTTTCTTTTAATGTTTATTTTTGAAGGAGAGAGACGGACAGAGCATGAATGGGGAAGGGGCAGAGAGAGAGGGAGAAACAGAATCTGAAGCAGGCTCCAGGCTCCGAGCTATCAGCACACAGCCTACCACAGGGCTCAAACTCACAAACCTTGAGATCATGACCTGAGCTGAAGTCGGATGCCCAACCAACTAAGCCACCCAGGTGCCCCAGTCTCATTCTTTTTTGTAGCTGAGTAATATTCCATTGTGTAATACCATATCTTCTCTATCCATTCATGTACTGATAGGCACTTAGCTTGCTTCCATATCTTGGCTACTGGAAATAATGTTGCAATAAATACAGGGATGCAAATTTGTTTTCTTAGGATAAATATTAAGAACTGTAATTACTGAGTCATATGGTATTGCTATTTTTAATTTTTTGAGAACCTCCATATTGTTTTACATATGCTGCACCAATCTGCAATCCCATCAAGGTGCACAAGGGTTCCCTATTCTCCACATCATTGCCAACACTTCTTACTTCTTGTCTATTTGGTACTATCCATCAAGACTGATGTGAGATAAGATATCATCTTGCTGAAAACCATCTTTTTCTTTTATTATAGTCAACATTTAAGTGCTCATTCAAAAGCTGATTAACCTTGTATTAACCACATTTCTTACATTTCTCCATCACTCTTATTATTCTATCACCAGTTAGGTCAGCATTTGGAGCAATTCAGCTCAAGGGGAAGTTAATGACAATCACAGACTGAATTCATAATTTCCTTTTAAAATAAGGTGATTCAGGAGCGCCTGGGTGGCTCAGTCAGTTGGGCATCCGACTCCTGATTTCAGCTCAGGTCATGTTCTCACAGTTGGTGAGTTCAAGCCCCATGTTGGGCTCTGCCCTGCCAGCACAGAGCCTGCTTGGAATTCTGTCTCCTGCTCTCTCTGCCCCTCCCCTACTTGTTCTCCATCTCTCTCTCAAAATAAATAAAAAATAAATGTAATAAGTAAATAAATAGAATTGAAATGAAATAAAATGATAAGCTAAGCTAAGCTAAGCTGATTCCTGGGGTGCCTGGGTGGTTTAGTCAGTTGAGCATCCAACTCTTGATTCCGGCTCAGGTCATGATCTCATGGTCATGACATTGAGCCCCAAGTCAGGCTCTGTGCTCAGCGCAGAACACGCTTGGGATCCTCTCCTTCTCTGCCCCTTCCGTGCTCTCTCTCTAAAATAATATTAATAATAACAATAGTAATAATAATATAAAATAAATTTTTTAAGTCAAGGTGATTTGTGGGGTGCCTGGGTGGCTCAGCCAGTTGAGTGTCCAGCTCTTGATTTCAGCTCAGGTCATGATCCAGGGGTTGTGGGATCAAGGCCCATGTTGGAAGCTGATTGAGATATTCTCTCTCTCTCTCTCTCTCTCTCCCTCCCTCCCTCCCTCCGCCCCTCTCCCCAACTCACATGTACTCTCTCTCAAATAATTTTTAAAATACATAAACAAAATAAGGTGACTCCTTATATTAATCCTCTTTTTCTTAAGAAAAATAAACCTATATCAAACAAACCAGGATCTTGACTTGTAGCAGAGGGTATGGGTGCTTTTCCAACTTGTGGTTTTCTATGTGGGAGAGTGAGGGAAGAGAAGAGAGAGGAGAAGGAGGAAGAGAGATAATAAACTGACCCAAGATACCTACTAGTTTCAGTTTGAAAATCTCGGAAACCATCAAATATTGAACGTGCAGGCCGTCGTCTTTTAGGTGCTTTAGGGGGAAAAAAAATAGAATTGATACAGAAATTAAAACCTTAATTTTGAAAAAAACTCTAAAAACTTCCTTATCTGTATGCCTTGTTTTAAAACACTCATAGATTTATAAAGGTGCCCTCTTCAAAAAATAAAATATTTAAAAACCTTCAAGTCATTCATATACAAAAACTCAACATCTTCAGCCCAACCATTTTGTTTGACAAATAAGAAAATTAAGGCCCGGTTAACAGACTTAACCAAACTTATGTAAAAGACAAGAAGAAAGAATATTTTGGGGATGACCCCCCTGGTGATGAAGCTACATACATGCTGCAAATACCTAATTCAGGTTAGCCTAAGAAATCCTAGTACGCTTTGGTGTGACACCGGAGTAAGCCCCTAGCTTCGAAACCGTAACATTGTATATTCTTAGTGAGTGGACACACAGAAGAATTATAAACACCAAAAACATTTTTAATTTTGGAAAAAACCTTTTTCCAGTTACACAATGGTTTAATGAGAGAAAAGTGAACAGAACCAAGGTCTTCTGATACTCAGTATAGTGTCTATTACCCAATCCTTAAGTATTTTATAGATGAAACTTAGAAAGCAGTAATAAAAATGTTACCTTCCTACATGTATATGTTCGGATCATTTGCCACATCACTTATATATATTATAGTGAACAAGGACACTTAACAATTCTTAAAATGTGGGTAACCATCAGTGGGTTGGCTTACGGCATGCCCGGTCAGCATATAAACACAACAATGCTTCACGTTAATAAGTGATAAATTGAGCAGTAAGACCAGATACAAGGTATAACCGTCCTCTACTCCACGTCAAAGCATCTTTCCCAAAAGTCTGTGTCTGTCATTATATAATTCTTTCTAAGAACAATGGAATAAAAAGCAAAATGCAGAACCATATGTTTAAAAAACTCATTTTGTTTAAAGTATTATTTGTATATAATTTACGTACTTTCGTGTATTTATATTAAAGAATCAATATTATCTCTAGGAAAAGAGATTTGATTAAGAAAAGGAGAAAGAAACTCCCATGTTTTAGTTCTGTATTGAATTTTATTTATATTGAATTGTTTTTCATTGAACATTTTTTTAAAAATTTAAGTAGTGCAGTAGTTTTTCCTCCCTTCACGCAGCAGGGAATGTTACTCTTTTCAATCTTGGAACTATTTTTAATCAAAAGTTCCTATTTCAAATGTATGTTTCTGGAGAGAATAATATGGCCTCTCAAATAATGCCTTCTTAAAACTCATTATCAGATACTTTTTAACCATAACAATTAAGAAAGTAAGGGTATCAAAGGATAAGGCATAGAGTGGCTGCCTAAAAAGCGCATATTATGATTGGGGAGGTAGTTTTCTTCTACTTTTAAAGCTGCCAAAGGCAGGCCACTCACTATTCTACTTTATTTCACACACACACATATCCACTCTCTTCCCACTTCAGCCCTTCTCTATTAGGAACCTAATGTCTCCTACTTCCTCTTTTGCTAGCCTTAGACCCAAACCCTTTTATTTCTTGGGCTCATTATCTGCTCCCATTGGTTTCCTCCTCATTTATGCTAAGTCTAACCTAGAATCTCTCCTCAGGAAAAAAACAAAATAAAAGGGGCGCCTGGGTGACTCAGTCAGTTAAGTGTCTGACTCTTGGTTTCGGCTCAGGTCCTGCTCTCACTGTTATGAGACTGAGCCCTGCATTGGGCTCTGCACTGAGCATCGCGCCTAGTCAAGATCCTCTCTCCCCTCCCCCTCCTCCCCTCTCCTCATCCTTTCTCTCTCTCTTAAAAAAAACACACACAACAAAAAACAAACCAAAGAACCTCTCCTCAGTCCACACACAACATACCTCTAGCACTAGGATCATTATTATAGGCGTACCTCAGAAATAATGTTACATTTGGTTTCAGACCACCACAATAAAGCAAATATCGCATTAAAACGAGTCAAATGAATTTCGGAGTTTCCCAGTGCATATAAAAGTTATGTTTACACTAAAGTGGACCATTGAGTGATACAGATTTTGACTGCAAGGCTCTACTTATATGCGGATATTTTCAACAAATACAGTACAGTTCTTCTCTTACAATTTTTTATAACATTTTTCTCCAGCTTACCTTTCTGTTAAGAATACAGTATATGATATATATAACATACAAAATATGTGTTAATCAACTGTTTATGTTATTGGTAAGGCTTCTGGTCAACTGTAGGCTATTAGTTAAGTTTAGGGAAGAGTCAAAGTTATATGCAGATTTTCAACTGCTTGGGAGTCTGCTCCGTTAACCCTTGAGTTGTTCAGGGGACAACTGTACACTGTAGTCCATTACGTGTGCAATAGCACTATGTTTTTAAAAATGTACAGATTAATTTAAAAAGTTTTCTTGCTGGGGCACCTGGGTGATTCAATCAGTTGGGTGTTCAACTCTTGATTTCAGTTCAGGTCATGATCCCAGGGCCATGGGATCTAGCCCTACATTGAGCTCTGCACTAGGCATGGAGCTTGCTTAGGATTTTCTCTCTCTCTCTCTCTCTCTCTCTCTCTCTCTCTCTCTTGCCCTGCTCCTCTACCCCACTGGCGCTATCTCTAAAATAAAATAAAACAAAAAAGTTATTGCTAAAAAATGCTAATCATTGTTGGAGCTTTCAGCAAGTTGTAATTTGTTTTTGCTGGTGGAGGGTCTTGCCTCTATGTTGATGGCTGCTGAGTGATCACAGTGGTTGCTGAAGTTGGGGTGGCTGTGGCAACTTAAGAATAAAGTTTGCCGCATAAATTGGCTCATTTTCACAAATGATTTCTCTGCAGCATACAATGTTGTTTGATAGCATTTGAGGGGAACTTCTTTCAAAATTGGGAGTCAATCAAGGGGCGCCTGGCTGGTTCAGTCTGTGGAGTGTGCAACTCTTGATCTTGAGGTCGTGAGTTTGAGCTCCCATTGGGTGCAGGGATTATTTAAATAAATTAATACTTTTTTAAGAATGAGTCAATCCTCTCAAACCCTGCCACTGCTTTATCAACTAAGTTTATGTAATATTCTGAATCCTTTGTTATCATCTCAACAATCTTCACAGCATCTTCACTAGGAGTAGCTTCCATCTCAAGAAACCATTTTCTTTGCTTATCCCTAAGGAGCAACTCCTCATCCATTCAAGTTTTATCATGAGATTGCAGCATACATCTTCAGGCTCTACTTCTAATTCTAGTTCTCCTGCTATTTCTACCGCATCTGCAGTTACTTCCTCCACTGGAGTCTTGAAGTCCCAAAGTCAACCATGAGGGGTTGGAATCAACTGCTTCCAAATTCTTGTTAAGGTTATTTTGACCACTTTCTATGAATCATGAATGTTCTTAGTGCCATCTAGAATGCTAAATCCTTTCTACGAGGTTTTCAATGTGAATTGCCCAGATCGATCAGAAGAATCACTATGACCTTACGAAATGTATTTTTTTAATAGTAAGACTTGAAAGTAAAAATTACTCCTTAATCCATGGCTGCAGAACGGATGTTGTGTTAGCAAGCAAGAAGACAACATTAATCTTGTTGGGCGTTACCATCAGAGCTCTTAGAAGACCAGGTGTGCTGTCACTGAGCAGTCATATTTTGAAAAGAATTTTTTTTTTCTGAGCAGGTCTCAAGAGTGGGCTTAAATATTTGGTAAACCATGTTGTAAACAGATGCACTGTCATCCAGGCGTTGTTGATCCATTTACAGAGCTCAGGCAGAGCAGATGTAGCATAATGCTTAAGGGCCTTAGGATTTTCAGAATGGTAAATGAGCACTGACTTCAACTTCAAGTCACTAGCTGCATTAGCCCCGAACAACAGAGCCAGCTTCTCCTTTGAAGATCTGGAACACTGACTTCTCCTCTCTAGTTATGGAAGTCCTAGAGAGCATCTTCTTTCAACAGAAGGCTATTTTGTCAACACTAAAAACCTGCTTAGTGTAGCCATCTTCATTAATTATCCAAACTAGATCTTCTGGATAACTTGCTATAGCTTCAATATCAGCACTTGGTGTTTCACTTTGCATTTTTATGTTATGGAGACGGCTTCTTCCCTTAAACCTTACGAACCAACTTCTGCTAGCTTCATATTTTTCTTCTATAGCTTCCTCACCTCTCAGCCTTCATAGAACTGTAGAGAGTTAGGGCCTTGCTCTGCATTAGACTTTGGCTTAAGGGAATGTTGTAGCTCATTTAATCTTCGATCCTGACACTAAAAGTTTCTCCTTATCAGGTTATTTAGGTTATTTCACTTTCTTATAATTTGTGTGTTCAATGGAGTAGCACTTAGCATTTCTTTCAAAATTTTTTCCTTTGCAGGGTCCCTGGGTGGCTCACTTGGTTAATGTTCTGACTCTCGATTTCGGCTCAGGTCATGATCTGTTTGTAAGTTTGAGCCCTGCATCTGGCTCTGCATTGACAGCGTAGAGCCTCTTGGGATTCTCTCTCTCCCTCTCTCTCTGCCCCCTGCCCCCCACCCCCACACTCCTTCTCAAAATAAATACATAAACTTAAAAAAATTTTTTCCCTTTGCATTCATAACTAGGTTGTCTGGCATAGGAGGCCTAGCTTTTGGCCTATCTCAGCTTTCAATATGCCTTCCTCACAAAGCTTAATCATTTCTGGTTTTTGATTTAAAGTAAGAGATATATGACTTTTCCTTTCACTTGAACACTTAGAGGACATTGTAGGATTATTAATTGACCTAATTCAAATATTGCTGGGTTTCAGGGAATAGAAAGAAGAGGGAGAGACAAGGGAATGGCTGGTTGGTGAATCAACACTATTGATCACGTCCACCATCTCCTAAGGGTATTGTTTGTGGTGCCCCAAAACAATTATAATAGTACAAAGATCACTGTGACAAATATAATAATGAAAACGTTTGAAATACTGCAAGAATTACCAATATATAACACAGAGACATGAAGTGAGCAAATGCTATTCGTAAAATGGCACTGATAGACTTGTTCAACACAGGGTTACCACAAACCATTCATTTGTCAAAAAAAAAAAAAAGACAGTTATCTGCAAAGCACATTAATAAGGCATGCCTGTATTCCCACCTGCCTCTTCAATATGTGGTCTCCTGACTCTTCCAAACTATCTGCTATACGGCAAACATCAGTCCTTTGTATTCTCACTCTATTGCCCACATACCAGGAATGCTGGTCACTGAGGTCAAAGAGGCTAAGCTACAAAGAGCTAATAAGAGATGCAAAAGGAGCTTCATAGAATAGGGGAGTGAGACAGAGAATAAAAATTTAGTCAGAAGAGTGGCACTGCACACATTTCACAAATCCTTATTAATAACTGACTTAAGAGAAGATATCTGGATTTCAGATCCACTTCTGCACTCAATCTGTTATTCCTATAGTTCAAATAAATTAAGAAAATTAAAATTCAACCAAACACAGATATATAGTTGTAAATGGGAAGAGTATTTTAATAGTGTTTTAAGATCATTGTGAATATTCTCCTTTGCTACTACAGCAAAACTCAACCAGTGGTAGCTTCTTAAAGGTTAGTTGCAGCATGGAATCTAAAATCTCATCAATGAACTTTTCATGATCTGTTCCATTAAAATCCACTGGTCTATGTGGTAGGCAGTCTCTAGGATGGCTTCCAATTAACCCAGTCTTCGGTATTTATAGCCTGTGTGTGAATATCTTGAACATGGGCAGGATCACATAGAATGTGACAGAGGTGATGTGATGGGATGTCACTTCTAAGATTAGATTACAAAAAGATGGTGGCTTCTATAATGGGCTCCCTTCTATTGCTCTCTCATTTGCTCTGTGGTAAGGATCTGATGTCTCCAGCCAACCAACAGCCACATGAGTGAGCTTAGGAGATCCTCCTCTATTCAAGCTTTGAGATGATTATAGCTCTGGCTGACACCTTGATTACACCCTTGTGAGAAAGTCTAACCAAAGATACACAACTAAGCCACTCCTGGATTCCTGGACTATAGAAATTGTGAGATAACAAATGTTTCTTATTTCAGGAAGCTAAATTTTGTAGCAATTTGTTATACATCAATAGATTATATAAATATATATATATGCAATATAAATATAAATATATATATGCAATCCATCTTACTGTCTGAATAGATCTTTTATCTATGCACAATTTTGTAATATGTTACACTGGTCATTTGAATATTCTGCCCATGGGTCCTGCCTCTTTAATAAAATAAATGGCAAATAATTTATTTATTTATGCTATAATAAAACCACCCTTTCTGCACCAAACAAAAAAGAAAAAGAAAACATTTGTTTCCTTGCAAACATTCCAAACACCAAACATTTCATTATACAATGATAATTTAAAAATCACCATCTGTTAAGGCCACCACTAATCTTATCAGAAAGTCTTTAAGTATTGGGAAGCTTATCAAGCTCATAATTGTGTATATCAACTTGCTAAAATTCTAATTTCTGCCTGAAACTTTTTTTTTAAAGAACTGGTAACAAATAATGTCAGTTGTTTGTCTTAAAGCAGTAACAGGCTTTTGTTCATATTCAATAAAATGTCTGCCAATGCCTATGTCTAAATAACCATGGTTTGTCAGGAATTTTTCAAGTAAAAA
This sequence comes from Cryptoprocta ferox, assembly GCA_028646485.1. Lineage (NCBI taxonomy): Eukaryota > Metazoa > Chordata > Mammalia > Carnivora > Eupleridae > Cryptoprocta > Cryptoprocta ferox. The sequence continues at coordinate 67,719,146 of CM053573.1, forward strand.
TAATGTTCCATGACAAAAGCAGCTAGTTTAGCTCACAACTCAAACAACTGTACACATGCTTTTCCTTAAAGTAACCACAGTACTTCAGCATGCAGAAGTGCTGTATGCATACCGTATTTCATAAAAGAGAATAGTTTAAAAATGTGTACTCAGGGGTCAAGATTGAATGAAATTAATTTATCCTACTTCATCAAGAACATTCTTAAATAAAATAAGCTTTTCTTTTTATTGTGAGTGTATAGCAGTGAAGACTTTACAGTTTGGTGCCACTGCCCTGTATCAATTAAGATGCAATAGTCTGATTTATCATTGCTTTTGAACCATCAGTCCAAATGTCAATAATGTAAAAAAGGCAAATAACTTCTTATGAAAATAATTTTGACCTTACATACACACAGACTACACTTTATTTTTTTTAATGTTTATTTATTTTATTTTATTTTTTTTTATTTTATTTTTTAACTTTACAGTTTATTGTCAGGTTGGTTTCCATGTAACACCCAGTGCTCTTCCCCACGTGACCTCCACCAAGACCATCACCCCCCATTACACTTTAAATCAATCCTGTCCTAAGAAGAAAACAGTACTCCAAAGACCTTTATCAAGTTATAATAAAATCTAATATGAAAGTTAGGACTGACTTCCTAACTATATAGTCATTCTCATCCCCCTCTTTGCTGTATATCAAACCTGAGGTAAAAGGAGGAAAGGATTTCAAATGGGAACTCTTTGGCCTCTTTACAACAGTAAAACAGCACAGAATTTATTTCCTGTAGTCTACCCCACTGAGAAATCCTGCCTTATTCCTTGCAATAAAGAAAAGATAAAGCTTCCAAGGGCATCACCCCTCAATTCCAAAATCCATTCATAACATTTATATGAAAAAAAATAATGAACAATACTTTATTACTTCCGGTATATTAACAGCACAATGACTGGCTAAATCAAAGTCCAGAAAGCCCATATTATACTTCAATATTCAGTTCTTACGGTTTTCTTCCTCCCATCTTTATTTCTGAATCTAGACAGTATATTCTGCTATTTCTTACTACAGTGAACTCTAAAGGTGCCAAGTCAAAGATTGCTTTAAAAAAACTCCAACTAAGGTGTTTTTTTTTTCAAATCAAAACATACGGTTTATATCATTTATTTCTTCTCCTTTATTCTAGTTTACCTACAAAACTTTTTATAGGTCTATTTCTCTGCATCACTGTTCTCAGTGTGTACAATATACTTTTCTACGACTTTGCCTGTCCAGATTATAACTTTGTTACTATTTTTTAATACACCTATTAATGCCTAAAATATTTGGCTTGCAAAAGGTAAGTGCTTATTAAACTAAAACTATACATTTTCTTTAAATCTAATTAAATGTCCCATTTTCTATAGTCTCACCATGCACCCAGATTGATATCACAATTTTTTGCATGGATTAGGTTATCACTTTCTCCTTTGTTCAAAATAGGAATAGCACTTCTGGAAATTAAGAAAGAGTAAAGATAAGGCATATCAATACAGTAAAGATATGGCAGACAAGTGCCCCAAGAAACAAAAAATAATTGGGAGTCTTTAAATGATGCATTTTGTTTCCGTTACAAGGTAGTAGTTCTTTTTGCTAATTTTCCTCTTTTTGGCCTTCTACAACAAATATCAACTTTTTAATCTGGTTTTCTCCTTGGAAAGAACCAACTGTGCAATTTTCCTGAAGGGAGTACAGAGTTATGTAAGAATTGACTCTATACTTGAAGTAATAATCTCTGAGCAAACTTTCACGTCTTTTGATAGCTTAATTAAAACTCTAAAGATAAAAACAGAATCCAACAAAACTAAGGGAAAAAGGTGAACTTACCACCAAACAAGGGTTCTGGCTCCACCAATATTTCCTGTTTTTGAGGAATTGGGGCACGAACTTCTTCTCTATTAAAAGAAGTAGGAAAATATCAAAAGGAAAACTGTTTTCTGCTACATGTTCTCTCTATAACTATTGTGAATGCATTCAAATTAACAACTAACATGAACATCAAACTTACTGACTTTTAGGAACCATGGTGTTAAATGACTGCTACATGGTTTCCATACAGAGGTCAACTAGAATAAAGTACCTGGCATAATAGATGGCTCAAATGATTTCTGAAAAAAAAGAACAAGGGCATCTTGGTGGCTCAGTCGGTTAAGTGTCTGACTCTTGATTTCTGCTCAGGTCATGATCTCACGATTTGTGAGTTCGACCCCTGCACTGGGCTCTGTGCTGACAGCGTGGAGCCTACTTGGAATTCTCTCTTTCCCTCTCTCTCTGCCCCTTCCCTCGGTTATACTTGTTCTCTCTCTCAAAAATAAATAATAAATAAACTTAAAAAATAAATTTAAGGGGCACCTGGGTGACTCAGTCGGTTGAGCATCCAACTTCGGTCCAGGAATGATCTCACCGTTTTTGAGTTTGAGCCCCGCATCAGGCTCTGTGCTCACAGCTCAAAGCCTGGAGCCCACTTCGGATTCTGTGTCTCCCTCTCTCTCCCTCTCCCACTCACATTCTGTGTTTCTCTCTCTCAAATATGAATAAACATTAAATTTTTTTTAAATAATTAAAAAAAAGAAAGAACAGAAAAAGAAAAATATTTTCCCCTTTCCTCTCAAGGTTTTTATCCTAGATTCTTTTCAGAAAAAAAAAAGGGAGCTTACCAAAAACAAAACAGAAAATCAGACTAAAAAATTAATGGAGGAACATCTGGGTGGCTCAGTCGGTTAAGCATCCAACTCTTGATTTCAGCTCAGGTAATGATCTCATGGTTCATGACATCAAGCCCACATTGGGCTCTGTGCTGACAGTATGGAGCCTGCTTGGGATTCTCTCTCCCCCTCTTTCTCTGCCCTTCCCCTGCCCACCTGAGCACACATGCTCTCCAAATAAATATTTTTTTAAAAAACTAATGAAAAATATAGGCATAATAAAAGCAGTGTGACATTACTATTACATCAATGTATCATTAAATCACACAGATATATTAAAATAAGCTTAAATAGTGAATTTTATGTTAAGATGGTTAACGTAGGTATTATCTTGGATTATTTATTAAATAGATTACATATATAGAGAACAGAAAAAGTAATTATTCATTTTAAAGGCCTATACACTCTTCAAAGTTTATCTCCAAAGAGTTTACTAATAACCTGTTTCTTCCAGTAAAAAATACTCAGAAATACTGTAAAAATGGTGTATACTCCTTTAAGTATGTTTAACTATTTTATAGATTAAACTCAAATATTAATCTCTATTTATTAAGTTCACAGCAAGGAAGAGTGAGTTCCAAATTTATTACTGTCCTGCTTACAATGTTAATTTAAGTTGGGCCTATGTTTTTCATTCAGGTGTTTCTAATAGTAATAACTGAGCTTAAGGCTCTGCTTTTGATATCAAAGTGCTGGAACTCTAAAACATACTTTATGAAATCATTTATCAACAAAAACATCCAACAACAACAACAACAAAATGAACAACGAGCTGGACAAATACAGTAAGCCAAATGATGAAGGATAAAGGCAATTCAAAATTATGTTAAATACATCAGTCACTGCTCACACACAAAATTTAAAGAATCTGAAGGAATAGGCAATGCATCTATAAGAGGAAGAGGAAGCTCTATTAATCCTCTTTCAAAGAGAATTAGTCTATTATCTTAAGAAAATTAAGAATTTAGAAGACCTCTTCTACCTAAATAAATCTTTCCATGATTGCTATACTTCATTTTACAGCATATATAAAATCATCTCAATCTAAGACAGTTTAATTACTCAGAAAACAAACTTTAATCTGATGAAATATATCAATTAGGGGATGGATTAACTAGTAGTCCCTATATAGGAAAACTTGGTTACTACATGTTTGAGGGTATCTGTCCCAAGATTGTGAGCTACCTAACAAAATGAAAGAATGGAACAGAAAGGGTAAACTGTAAAGAGTGAAAATTCAGAATTAGGAGCCATTATCACGTGTTAATCATTTAGCAATATAAATATAATCTAAGTCAAATTATAAAGTAATTCATAGGAAAAGACATTCATCTATCAAAACTAGTTTTACTTTTATTTTTAATTAATTAATTAATTTTTTAGGTAAGGCTCCATTCCCAATGTGGGGCTTGACCTCATGGCCCTGAGATCAAGAGTTGTATGCTCTACTGACTGAGCCAGCCAGGCGCCCCATATCAAAGCTACTTTTAAACACAAATAAGAAAACATGTTTTGTACAGTGAGAACAATTATACTCTCCCAAATGAGCTGTGAATACCTGTTACTCAAGTTTCTGTAAACTAAATCATGTTTCCATATTGATTTTCATGAAAAATCTGAGCTATGTTGGAGGAGAATGGTATATCAACATCTGAAATATACAGCCAACACTGCTAGGAAAAAACTTTATGAAGTATTAATAATGATCCCTAAAGTTCACTCTTCACGTGGAAACAATTATTTCTCCAGAATCTGGAGCCAGAGGCAACTCTGTCTTGAATGTTATTTGGCTTTTTACATCTATCTCTAATTTAAAAATAATATCCATCCATGCCTTTAGTCTATTCCCTTAAATAGAGGATTCCTCTTGTCTAATGTCTCATGTTGTAAACACCAAGAGTTATAAAGAGCTCTAAGTATTAAAGTCTTATTTAGGGATCTGCATAATTTTGTTTCAAGTATTAATGGTTTTCCTTGAGTAGCATTCATCTCTAATATTTTCCAAAGACTTTATAAGGTATTCATTTCAAATGCTCATTGGTATCAAATGTAAAGGGCAAAAAACATCCAAATCTGTTCACCATTAATTATCAGTCTCTACAGAGTACAGTTCCATATGCTAAAGGTGCTTCTAATGATTAACTACATGTAAGTATCTTTAAGGTATAAAGGACTATCATTATATTTCAAAAAATTTTCATGGCAACTCAAAACTCTCCTGGGACAACGTAAGTAAATCTAGAATTGGGAAATCTGAGCTTTAGTGAGATTTATTTCCATCCATATCTGCTAAATAATTACTGTGTAGCTTAGGAAATTGACTATGCCTCTGCTTTCTCATCTGTAAAATGTGGATAATAATGTCATCCTATAGGGTTCTTTTGAAGATTAAATAATAGACATGACTGTGCTCTAGAGAATTTAAAGTATGTAAGTATAAAAATTTCCACATGACATTTTTTCAGATGCTTTCAACTTTTAATTTTTTCAAAACCAGAAAATGAGCCTAACTGATAAAAATGCAACAGCTCAATTTAGGCAAGGGGTAGCTCCTAACAAGAAATAATAAATTCATACTCTGTGTGTGGTCTGACTGTGGAGACACTTGCTGAACTGGTACTGGGCTCTTCAGCAATTCCTCCACCATCCAAAAACATAGTGACTGCCATCTCCAGATTATTGTTGCAGGCTTCGAGCATATGTTTCCCTACACTTTCGCTTGCACCTGAAACAGCAAAAAGACAGGGGAAAAGTTAAAAAAAAAAAAAGACTCCTTCTTATATTCAGTTCATGTTAGAATACAGAATTCCCAAGCAAACTAATAGTACTTTTTCCCTTTAGGATGAAGGACTTAAAAAAACAAAAAACAAAAACATCCTGTTTATTTACTTTTAAAATGTTGGCTGATTAGTAAATATACAAAACTAGAAAAGAAACTAACAGCATTAAAATAGTGGTCTTCCTTCATAATAAAACCAAACTAAATAAAGCATGTCTTTAAATGGACCAACCACATATTTGTTAATAAAACTGAAAAAAAAAAGAAAGCAAAATGAAAGATTACCATTCTAGAAAATGAAATATTTTGTTAGAATGCATTTCAGTCAATTAGCATTTGTTTCCATTAAAAAGAAAGCATTTTAATAACAACAGAGAAGTGAGATGGGACATTTTTGTTGATAATAGAATCAAGTCAAAATGTGGTAAGAAATGTCAATCTTCATCATTTAAAACTAGCCCTGTCACACATTTATTTATTCATTGGTAAAGTAAAGCCAGCATAGTTTCCTAAATTCAATATACACTGGTAAAGCCCTTTACAAATACAATTTTACAACACATATCAAAAAGTACTCCCTCCTTTTTGATCCAGTAATTTGGGCTTTCTAGTCAACAAAGTACTTACTCTTTTATTTATTCCACATCATATACATGGCTAGTATTGTTTCAGTTAATATTGAAAAACTGGCAACATAAATATCCAATAGTACTAGAGTCTAAATTGTAGAATTCGTTTGCTGGAACATTTCGTGACCATTAAATTAGCATCTCAGGGGGTGCCTAGGGGTCTTTGTTGGTTAAGCATCAGACTCTTGATTTTGGCACAGGTCACGATCTCAGTGTTCATGAGATCGAGCCCTGCGTCGTGCTCTGGGCTGACAGCACGTTGCCTGCTTAGGATTGTCCCTCTCCTGTTCTTTCTCTCTCTCTCTCAAAATAAATAAACATTAAAAAAAAAAAAAGGGCATCTCAGGTTTTCCATCTGGGATGACTTTCCTTCTACCAGACTCATTTCCCTTATAATTTCCTTTTAGGGGGTGTGTATGTGTGTGTGTTGGGTCTGAAAATGTCTTTATTTTGCTGTCATTCCTAAACGACAGCTTTATTTGGATATTCTATTTTCAAGCTGACAGCTATTTTCTCTCAGTAAAGACAGCATTCCAATGTCCTCTGGCTTCTGTTGCTGCTGGGAAATCAGTTGCTGGACCAGAGAAAAATCATTTTTATAGCAATCTGTTGTTCCTCTCTAGTTGCTTTTAAGATTTTTTTATCTGTCTTTGGTCTTCTGAAGTTTCACTCTAGTCTGTCATGGCTGATTTTGTTTTTCTCCTTGGGATTCGCTGCACTTCTACCATGTAAGGAATGTTATCTTTTATCAATTCTGAAAAATTTTCAGCTATTTCTATTTAACAATGACCATACACTTCTCCATTCACACTTACTTCTTTCTGAAACTCCAATTAGCTATATATTAGAACTCTTCACTCTATGCTGTGCCAGTCTGTTGTTTTTTTTTTTAATCAATCTGTTCACTGGGTTTTTAATTTCAATTAATTTTTTATAATTGGAAGTTCTGTTTTTGTTTTTTCCCTAATATACCGGGCCATGTTTCAGAGACCCTTCATATTCATATTTTAATCTTTTTATTTCTTCAAACATGTTGATCAACTTGCTGGAATTACTAAGAAAAAACAAACTTTCTGTAGTCTGTAGGGGTCATCATCTCATTTCGGCTGGCTCTTGTTTGTTTCTTGTGGCTCTTGTCCTGTGCCATGGTTTTTCTGCATTTTGTGTTTTTTTCCCCTGTGATCTCTTGTGCCTTGGATTTTTAATTCTGTAGAGTTTTAAAGCAGTGGTTGAACGTAAAGTCCTCGTAAGACGATGTGATTTAATAGTGGTTTTTTTGTTTTGGTTTTTTATTGTCAAGTTAGTCAACATACAGTGTAGTCTTGGCTTCAGGAGTAGATTCCCGTGATTCATCACTTACATACAACACCCAGTGCTCATCCCAACAAGTGCACTCCTCAATGCCCATCACCCACTTTCCCTACCTCCATCAACCCTCAGTTTGTTCTCTGTATTTAAGAGTCTCTTAAGGTTTGCCTCCCTCTATCTAATTTTTCCTTTCCTTCCTCTATGGTCATCTGTTAAGTTTCTCAAATTCCACAAGTGAGTGAAATCATGTATCTTTCTCTGACTGACTTATTTCACTTAGCATAATACCCTCCAGTTCCATCCATGTTGCTGCAAATGGCAAGATTTCATTCTTTTATCATTGCAGAGTATTATTCCATTGTGTATATATATCACATCTTCTTTATCCACTCATCAGTTGATGGACATTTGGGCTCTTTTCATACTTTGCCTATTGTTGATACTGCTGCTGTAAACACTGGGGTGCACTGCCCCTTTGAATCAGCACTCCTGTATCCTTTGGATAAATTCCTAGTAGTGCAATTGCTAGGTCGTAAGGTAATTCTATGATTTGATAGGTTTTTTAAGGCACCTGTGGGCGTTACCAGAGACCACTTTAAATACATTATTTTTATTTTTTCTTAATGTTTATTATTTTTGAGAGCGAGAGAACATGAGTGGGGGAGGGGCAGAGAGAAAGGGAGACACAGAAACAGAAGCAGGCTTCAGGCTCTGAGCTGTCAGCACAGAGCCCAACGCGGGGCTTGAACCCACAAACGGCGAGAACCTGACCTGAGCTGAAGTCAGGTGCTTAACTGACTGACCCACCCAGGTGCCCCTAGATACATTCTTAAGTTGGGTAAGACCACTTGGAAAATGTGACCTTTTTCCAAATAAGGAAAAATAAAAGACCATTATAAATTCTCAGTGACAGTATCTCCTGCCACTCTCCAACTGCCAAGGTTGAAACAAAATGAGCTTCATTAGGGGGAAGAGTTCCCTTTCAGACTCCTTCCCTTAGGAAGGTCACAGGCTGTTTCCCATTTCCTGCAGCCTATGAGGCTATCAAAAGAGAAGTTTAAAGCCATTCTGTTTGAGCAGATTCCACTAGGATGAAGGCTTGCTTTAAAATCTAACTAACATCTGCATTCCCAATTTCATTTCACTTTTAGCCTCAGAGTATTCCTTACTTTCTCACTACCCCAATGATGTATTTTGAAAAACAAATTTTTAAGTACTCATTTCATTTAGGATTTTTCTCAGCAAGAGAGTTATTCATGTTATCTCTCTAGTTTTCCCCTACTGCCCAGAAATGTACTGACTCTACTTCTTAATATCTTTCATTTGTTTTCTCTTCTCTACAATTATTTCTAAGGCTTTAAATCAAGCCCATAATACTTCTTACTTGGATTACTATGATAGACTCCTAATTCATCATCATTCTATCTTCCACCTTGCTGCTGAGCTTATGCTCCAAAATACAAGTCTGATTCTTATTCTTCCTGTCCCTCTCCCTCCTCCCGCCCCCACCCCCTCACACACACCCACCCATTTAAAACTCTTTAATGGTTCTCTGACCTCATGGTATACAAGTATAAATTCCAAAGCCCTCATGATCTGGAAAGTCCTTTCTGATCAAACCTCAGCTCATCTCTCTGGTTTTGCCTCTTCTCTTCCCTCCCTATTCTACACAATTCAGTATAGTCATACTAAATTACATGCTTGCAATGTCCTTATCCTCTTCATCTCCCCTTCATCTAGTTCATCCATGTTCAAGAATCACGCTAAGTGTTACTTTGCCAATTTGTGTGCTAAGCATTCTCTACACTACTTCCCCACTCCCATCTCTATGACACTCTTCTATTGTGTACATGAATATACTACTAAGCAGTCAATGCTGGTTTACTTTCTGGCTCCTCAGAAAGAGAAGAAGCTTCTTGAACACAGGGACTGGCTTCTCTCTTGGTATCCCCAGCACCTAGCATTGTGTTTGCTTCCATGTGATCAATGTCTAATAAATTGACTTAGAGCCATCTCACGGGACTTCTGCTCACCAGTTAACATACCAGAGAAAGATCAGGCTTCAGCCAAAACAATGCTTCCATATCCTTTGAATTTTAAACTGTGTATGTTTATGCTCTAACTGCATTTATAAAGTGATATGGTTATACTGTGCAAATCACAAACAGCAAATGGGTACCTAAGATACATGTTCTGGGGGCACCTGGGGGGCTCAGTCGGTTGGGTAGCTGACTTTGGCTCAGGTCATGATCTCGCAGTTTGTGGGTTTGAGCCCCACGTCAGGCTCTGTGCTGACAGCTCAGAGCCTGGAGCCTGCTTCAGATTCTGTGTCTCCCTCTCTCTCTGACCATCCCCTGCTCACGCTCTGTTGTCTCCCTCTCTCAAAGATAAATAAATGTTAAAAAAAAAAAATTTAAGAAAAAGATACATGTTCTTAAGGTTAAATTTCCAGTGGGAACATTACATACAAATTTTAAAAGTGGTCCACCTCAAACAATGTAAAGTGAAAATCACATGCTCCAAAAATCTGTCAGATGAAAGAGTAGATATAACTGTCAGACAGCTGACAAAGACATATATCTAAGATGCCAGTGAAAAACACTGAACAAAATTATTTCATGAAGGGTGTGCCTGGCTCAGTAGGTAGAGCATGTGACTCTTGATCTTGGGGTCATAAGTTCAAGCCCCAGGTTGGGGGTAGAGTTTACTTAAAAAAAAAAAAAAAAGTAATAGTAAGATTTGAAAAAAGAATTATTTCACGAAATGCAAGTGAAAAAACCGTGAACACATAATATTAGGATTTAATGTTAAATCAGTAAAAATATTACAAAAAACATCTGATCATTTCACTTAGATCTCCAGAAATCTACATAGTTATGTCAGCAACAAATCTCTTGAAATTGGACAAATAGAGAACAGCCTTTCATTTGGGGTTTGCCATATATCTGGGTATGTGTGTGTGTGTGTGTGTGTGTGTGTGTGTGTATGGTCATTTTAGTTACAAAGAAGCAGGGAGGCTTTTTCCTTTAAAAAGGCCTTCATATATTATTCAAACTTAAGAAATTTCCAACTCTTCTCTCTCCTTCAACTGCAAACATCCCATCAGTCAACCGAAAATCCCTACAGATTCCATCTAATTGATACCACTCCTAACCATCCTGTTCACTCTATGTCCATTGCTATAATCTTAGTTCAGGCCTTCACCTCTTATGTGAACTAGTGCATCTCTCTGCTCTTGGTCATGCTCCCTTTGATACATCTTCTACACTGCAAGATAATGTAAATTTAATTGTCTTCCTCTGTATCAACAGTGCTACGTTGCTGAATGGAAGTTTTCATCTCTCTCAAGCTGCCATTAAGATTTGGCCCTTGTTGGGGTGCCTGTGTGGCTCAGTCTGTTAAGGGTCTGACTCTTGGTTTTGGCTCAGGTCATGATCTCACAGTTCATGATTTTGAGCCCTGCATCAGGCTCTGCACCAACAATGTGGAGCCTGCTTGGGATTCTGTCTCCCTCTCTCTCTGCCCCTCCCCTGCTCATACTCTCTCTCTCAAAATAAATAAATAAACTTAAAAAAAAGATATGGCCCTTATTTACTGCTCTCAAATGATATCCCTCTCCTCTCATCTCACCCAATACTATTCCCTCCAGCCACACAGGTATATGCTATCTAGGCAGAGCCCTTAGTGGTACTTTTCTTTGCATAATATGGATAGTGATATCATCAAATCAGGCCCTTCATTCTTTGTAACAACACACCAAATAACCACCTTTCTGATAAGTTTTGGACCCTCCCCGCCCCTTCTCACCCTGAAGTAGATACAGGAATAAATATACACTTATCCATTCAGTCTCAATGTCTATCCTTGTCTCTGCTAGCTTTCCTATCTTGCCAACTTTAAAAACTCATTAAACTTACTTAGTTCTCACTTTTCTCATACCAGTTATCTACCCCTAAGTTCCCAATAAAAATTCTACAGTTCTAGAGTGTACAAATTTACTTTCTCACCATTAATAAACATACTTTTAAAAAATGAAATTTCAAAACACAAACAAATGCAACTTTTTGAGGGGAAGGGGGAGATCAAATAATCCCAACAGCCAACCTTATGTTAGCTAATCTCAGGACAAACCCAGCACAAAGCTGATGAACAATTTCAAGACTCGTGTGCTTCCATATCATTTCTTATAAAACCTAAGGCTTTGGTTTAGTGCATTCCTAATATTTTTCCATTATGTCCAGTTATAGTGTGTTGTATTATGGTTCTTAAATGTCTGTAAGTTCAGTGTCTATTGTACTCCATTTTAATTTACTTACCTACACAGCAACTTCTTAAAGTTAAAAGGTTACAGTAGGTAGACTCCTCTGGCTGCTTATTCTAGCAAAGAGATGCATGAACTGTTACATTATCTACTAATCTTTTCCTTTTCAGAGAACTAAATGGCTGAGTTCATATCATTTTTGGCTTTTGTCTTTCTAGGTGCTCACATCGCACTAAAGCACCATAAAAAGCACAAAGAATGTGGAAACCAACTTGACAATAAACTATAAAAAAATAAAAATATAATAATAAAGTTTATTAACTTTTTAAGAAGTGGGGAAAAAAAAAGGCACAAAGAACTAACTGCTGGTGGGGGAGTGAAACTCCCTCTGCCATAATACCAACCAATGCTAGCTGCTTTCACCCCTTCTGAAATGTGTTCATAAGGAAATTCAACTTAAAAATGACCACTGCATACAAATAGTTGTCATCCTCTCCACCACTCTCCAGCTATCAGAACTCCAACGCCAACGATATGGGAACTCTTTGGAGAATTTGTAAGCTCTGAAGTAAAATAAAAGATGCTATTAAAATTGGGAACTTGGAAAACCAATCCTCAAGCAAGCTGCCTGTCAACAATATGGTCTGCCTATCCTAAAAGTCTTTTCATAACTGCCTAAAAATCTTTTCACTTTATTATGCTGCCTAACCACCTAAGAGATTAATTCGGGTCAACAAACATGCTTTTTAAAACGATAAACACTTACCGAATTAAGGATGTATCAATTATTTCACAATGTGAATTAATTCAATCATATTGCTTCTCCCTAAAACTCACTAAGAGATGAAGGTTAAGATATGAGATTCAGGAAACTGGGTCAGGAAAAAAGAAATATAAGTAACTTTAGCATCCCAGGTACCTTTTGGAGGAGAGCTAAGAAAGGCCTACATAAAGTGTCACATAGGGGTGGGAAGTACCTTAAAGCATGAGAAAGATACTGGGTGGGTACCTGGGGACAGAGACACCAAACAGTTATCAAAATTTTTTCCTCTGGCCAGTCCTATATGTCATAAGAAGAGAACGTTTTTGTTTTTTTTTTTTTAAGTTTATTTGAGAGAGAGAGAGAACATGCATGCATATACATGCAAACGGGAAGGGCAGAGAGAAAGAGAGAAAGAGAGAGAGAGAGAGAGAGAGAGAGAGAGAGAGAGAGAATCCTAAGCAGGCTCTGTGCTGCCAGCAAGCACAGAGCCTGATGCGGGGCTTGATCCCATAAACCACGAGATCATGACCTGAGCCAAAATCAAGAGTTGGACACCCAACCAGCTGAGCCACCCAGGCACCCTAAGAATAACATTTTTCATGTTCCCTTCAGTTCTTAGGCTGGGAGTATAATATAGATATTAAGAGCCTAGATACTACTCAGATAAACCTGAGTTTGACTTCCAGTTCTTTCACTCACTAGTTACTACTTTCTCTAGCTCAGTTTCCTCAGTTATAAAATGGGGATATTTTCAACCTCATGAAACGCTTGTGTAGATTAAGAAAATTCACAGTAGGGCACCTGGATGGCTCCGTCAGTTGAGCACCTGACTTTAGCTCAGGTCATGATCTTAATGGTTTGTTAGTTTGAGCCCTATGTGGACTTGCTGCTGTCAGCCTGTCAGCACAGAGCCTGCTTCAGATCCTCTGTTCCCCCCCTCTTTGCCCCTCCTCCGCTTATGCTCTCTTTCTCTCTCAAAAAATAAATAGAAACATTAAAAAAAAAAGAAAATTCACATTAAAGAACTTAGCACAGCTCCTTACTGCCAAACAGGCAGGCAGAGTAAGACATCTCACAGTTTTCTTTCCCTCACTCATCCGATGTATGAATATGTACTTCACTCATGTTAAACACTCATTTTTCTAAAGCAGGAGTAAAATAAGAACTATCACTCTAGAAAAAAGTGAATGTTATAAAGAATGAAACAATACTGAAAGAAATCTGCTTTAAGAAATTTGTAACTCAGCAGTATTCCAGTATGACTGAGAAGCATCAGGAGCCGATGCAGAGGCACTAGAAAACTTAATAAAAGTATAGGTAAGTATTCCAAAACCTCCGAGGTCCATAGGTTTATTAAACTTTATTAAAAGGAATCTAAAGGGAATTCTTTAAAGTCATTCTTAAAGGGAATGACTTTAAGACACAAAAATAAAGCCCTAATAAAGAAACTATAACTGTGATATTTTGGGGGCAGATGGTACCAACGCTGGAGGCCTAGAACTGCCATCCTGTTTATAATCCTTAACCATTTGGTGTTAGAATCGAAGCTATAGGCAGCATATCCCAGAGATGGCCCTACCATGTCTCTGTTGACCATCTGACAGGATAATCTGCATCACTGGAGCTTGTCAGGATAGTGACCTGTAAGAGTGTTCAAAAAAAAAAAAAAAAAAAAAAAGAGGGGCCTCTACCTATGAATATTGATTTTTTTACAGTAAGGACATGCTAAATCCTTGCAAGACTGAAGAAGGCAGTATTAGAGAGAGACCAAAGAAACAAAGTACACCATTCACTTTCTTAAACGAAGCCAAATTATCTGAGCCATCTTGCTTGTACGCTCATTCTTAGTGTATCACTTGTATCATTTAGTGTATCATTTTAGAAATAGAAGACAACAGAGAGATAATTACAGGTTCCGGTGGTTCTTTTTGTTGGGAAGTAGTAGAGGCATTTAGTAATGTGACCATTTTTGGTGTTTCATGACTGGGGGCTGGGTGAGCACGACTAGCATTTAGTGGAGAGAAGCCAGGGATGTTATAGAACATTGAAAAATGCCTCCCCTTCCCCAAAGACTGCTCACATCTTCATTTCAGACTTACCACCTCCAGAACTATAAGAGATTAAATGTGTGTTAAGCCATGCAGTTTGTGGTAATGTGTTATAGCAGCCATTGGAAACAAATACAGGTGCTAAATCTTCTGCCACAGATGGAACAATCCTACACAATAAAAAAACTGTCCCAGCCAAAATGCCAGTAACACTCCCACTGAATTAAACAGAAGAATATGAAGAAGTAAAGATTAACTGAGAAGGCAGAGGAAAAGTATAGACGACTGAATCATATATAGGGGAAAGGAACAGTGATCAACAAGTTAAATAAGTTGCAAGCTTTACCGATATATTCAGAGATAATAACTATTTTTGATGGGTCAGCTAAAAAAATTTTGAACCTTACTACATTCAGAATAAAAACATACCTTTTTCAAAGGGAGGGGGACCTAATAACACAAGTTTGCAGATTAATTTTTTATAAGTTTATTTATTTATTTTGAGAGAGAGAGAGAGAGAGAGAGAGAGAGAGAGAGAGAATCCCAAGCAGGCTCCGTGCTGTCAGTGCAGAGCCCAACACAGGGCTCAACCTCACAAACCATGAGATCATGATCTGAGCTGAAATCAAGAGTCAGACATTTAACTGACTGAGCCACCCAGGCACCCCATGAGTTTGCAGATTTAAATTATCTGTATACTTGTTTAAATAGGCTTATTTTGAAGTCTCAGTATTATAGGTAGCAACCGGATAGCTTAATCTAACCTGGCATCTTAGTGTGTTCGGGCTGCTCTAACAAAAATACCACTGACTGGGTGGCTTAAATAACATTTATGTCTCACAGTTCTGGAGGCTGGGAAGTCCAAGATGAAGGCCCCAGAAGATCTGGTGTGTGGTACAGGCCCGCTTCCTGGTTCAAAAGACAGCTATTTTGGGGTGCCGGGCTGGCTCAGTTGGTAGAGCATGTGACTCTTGATCTTAGGGTTTTGAGTCTGAGCCCCATGCTGGGTGTTAAGATAACTTTAAAAAAGCGGGGGGGGGGGGGCACCTCAGTGGCTTAGTTGGTTAAGCATCTGACTCTTGATTTCAGCTTGGGTCATGATCTCAGTTTGTGGACTAGAGCCCTGTGTCAGGCTATGCACTGACGGCACAGAGCCTGCTTGGGCTTCTCTCTCTCCCGCTCTCTCTGCCTCTCCCCAACTCACACGCTGGTGCTGTCTCTCTCTCCAAATAAATACACTTTAAAATAAATAAATTTTTAGAAAAAAAAATATAAACAAAAAACAAAAACTGCTGTCTCCTGTGTCCTCACAGTAGGGGCAAGTAGGCTTCCTGGGGTCTCTCTCTCTTTTTTTTTTTTAATGTTTGTTTATTTTTAGAGAGAGATAGATCGTAAGAAGGGCAGGGACAGAGAGAGAGGGAGACACAGAATCTGAAGCAGGCTCCACGCTCTGAGCTGTCAGCACAGAGCCCAACACAGAGGCTCAAACCCATGAATCGTGAGATCATGACCTGAGCCAAAGTCGGACGTTTAACCAACTGAGCCACCTAGGTGCCCCTCCGGGGTCTCTTTTTTAAGGATACTAGTCCTACTCATGTGAGCTCCATCCTCATAACCTAATCACTTTCCAAAGCCCTCCTCCCCCCTCACCTTCTGATACCATCACACTGAGGGTTTAGGATATCAACATATGAAATGATGGGGGGTGGGGGGAACACAAAAATTCAACATATAATCTATGGCAAGAGCCCCACTTTACTGTTTCTCACTACATCCACCCTTTTTATTTTACCCCTATCTTTTCTTCCTTCCATCTGTTTTATGCTTGCTAATGGCACCAAAGTACATTATTTAACCCAGTCTGTGGTACACAATTTACCAGTGCCCATTTCTTTGCTGCAGCCTCTTAGTTCACACTCTCTCCATTCATGATTTGATGTAGGAAATAGCCCAAAACCTGTAATGCAGTCCACATCTCCACTAGAGCTGGGAGAGTCAAGAGATTCTCCAAACTATAGTAGTCCCTTAAGCCTATACTCTACATTACTTTCCAGTGCCAAAAAAATGACAGTCTCTTCACTATAAAGGAACCAAAGTATAGCAGTCACAGAGACAGATAAAAAGAAAGAAAAGAAAGAAAGAACCCCTCTATAGAGCCCTTTTTATCCCAGAAGGATAGAGAACAGAAATGACAGAGACACAAAGAGACTCCTTTCAGGTTCTACATTTCCCCTAGAAATGGTAACAAAATAAGTTAGACTGTGCCCCTAGGAAACAGGAATAAGTGATAGTTGCAAGAAATAAGGTGTAACTTAGCCTCATCAGTATCCCATCCCGAAGTTTTTAAGCATTCAGGATAGAAAACATTTAAAAAATATATTATACCCAAAAACCTAAATTTACTAAGTATGAGAGTAATGAAATGATTAAGTTAGGGGACAGATAAACAAAGATAATTTTTGTTGGATCAACAAAAAGGAAACTACAGTGAGGTGAGTAGTAGTGATATGGTGAAAAATGCAAGGGCCTACGAGTAAAGACACCAGATTTCTAGTCCCTGTTCCGTCTGCTATTATCTAAGACCAGTGCTACTCAAAGTAAGGTCCTCAGACCAGCTCTCTCTAGTCCATGACAGCATTAAAACAAAACAGAAATTCCAGTGCATTTAGAAACTTTTATGACAATTTGATAGAATAATTTTATGTCTGTGGAATTAAAAGTTAGGGCTTGAAAGATTTATGGATGGCAAATTATCACATGAAAAAATGCCCAGTATCATTAGTCGCTAGGGAAATTCAAATTAAAACCACACTACTATACCAGTATACACCTATTAAATTAAAAACACCAAATGGGTAACTGAACTCTCATACATTACTGATGGGAATGCAAAATTGTAATCATGACCTTGGAAAACAGTTTGGCAATTTCTTAAAGTTATACACCTATCACATAATCCAATAATCCCACTCTAGGTATTTACCCAAGAGAAACAAAAACTTACATTCACACATTGTACACTAAAGTTTCTAGCAGCTTTATTTATAATCTCCCAAACTGGAAACAACACAATTACCCATTTACTTAATGTACGGATAAATAAATTTTAGTATATCCATTCAATGGTATACTATTCACCAATAAAAAAGGCAGGAACTATTCATACCACAATATGAATAAATTTTTCAAGTGCAGTATGCTAAGTGAAAGAAGCCAGACTCAAAAGGCTACATACTGTGATTCCATTTATGTGACATTCTAGGGAAAAAAAAAAACCAATAGACAAAAAGATTAGGCTACAGGTGGGGGGTGGGGTTGACTACAAAGGGGCAGGAGAAATTTTCTGAGAATGACAATTATTTTGCATCTTCACTGCGGTTACAAAATTATACACACTTATGAAAACTTGTAAGTACATACTAAAAAGGGCAGAATGTACTGCATGCAAATTGTACCTTAATTTGCAAAAGAATTTGGGCTTATATTTTGTATGTGTTTTTATTTTTATTTCATTTTTGAAGCAATTAATTTTTATTGTATTTTATAAAAGTACTGGTCTACAAAGATTGGAAATATTTTTTAAAAAAGGTCCTTTCCTCCAAATAAATTTGAGGAGCACTGACCTAGACATATAACCCCAAGTCACTTTACTTTTATTTGATTAACTCTTTAATGGGTCAAGATGGTTTTTAATATATCTTCCAGCCCTGATCAAAACAACAACAACGACAACAAAACTATGAATGTTAAATGATTTCTGGTTTCCTCAAATGCCTACATAATATCTGAGTTACTGCCATACTTCTAATGTTGGAAGTACCATCACATTCTCCTAGTTTTCCTTCCATACCTTTGGTTTCTTTGGAGTCTTCTCTGTACTTTTTTCTTTGCAGTGTGTCAGATGTTAGTGTTCCTCCAACTTTGTGTCCTTGAGCCTATTGTTTTCTTACAGTACACTCTCCCCTGCAACAAGCTATCTACTTTTACAACTTCAAGTGCCATCACTATGACTCCTCAGATGTCACTCCTTTTTCTAAACCAATATTCATTTGCTTATTGAACAGCTCTACTTAGAAGTCTATCTAAAACGGAACTAATCATCTTCTCCCCAAATCTCTCCTACTATCCCATAACCTTCACAAATAGCACCTTTATATACCTAGATGTCTGAAACAGAATCCAAAGCTTCATTCTGACTTCTGTGACTTTTCCCTATCTTTCTTTCCTTATCTTCCACTTCTCTGCCACAACCTTATTTCAAGACACCAGTGTCTTTCATGGATTAATGCAACAGTCTTCTACTGATCTCTATGCCTACCCCTTCTCCACTATAGGCAAGTAGCTCTTTCTAAAAAACCTAAATCTGGTTATGTCGCTCCTCCACTTAAATTATCACTGACTCCCCACTACAGTTGGAATACAGCCAAGATTTTTTAACATGGGTTATAGGCCCTTCCTAATCTGGCACCCACCTTCTTATCTCTTAAGCTCAATTTACTGCATCTCCCACTAGGTATCCCCTATTCATCTGGAATTACCATCAATTCCCTAAACCTACTGTCTCTCCTTTCTTGTCTCTGTATGTGTATATATCTGTCCCTCCCTCCTTCAGGCCTTTGTACATTTTCCTCCTGCCAGAAACATCTCTCCTCTAGGTTTAGCTAAAAAATTATTTCTTCTGGGAAGCCTTTACCTCTATCTTTTGTGCTCCCATAATAGCTCCCTACCATTCTCCCATTATATTGTAACAACTATTTGCGTCTGTATTCTCATTAATTTTTATGCTTTTTGAGCACAGACACCTTGTCTTGCTCACAATAGTATCCCCTGGATCTGAACCATGACTGGCACACAGCAATCTATCAATAGTAAATTTATTAGTAAGATTCCACTCACAACTCAAAATTTATTACCTCTCTAAATTCTGCTCAAACATAATCACCTTCTGAAATAGTTCTTAAAATTCCAAGAGTTGTCTCTTGATATCTAGAACACTTACAACCATCTTTCCTGACATTTTAATACTAACCAAAGAGAAATAAATTGTAGAAAAGAGTATATATAGAAATTAGGCACAAAGTCAAATACTAAACACATCAGTTTCTAATTTCTATAACTAATATGCATTCATTCAGCAATTTTAGAGAGAGATTAAACTAAGGTCTCTTCTATAACTGAGAGTCTATGCTTTCATTAAGTGGGGCACAAGGGTGGCTCAGCCAGTTGAGGGTCCAACTCTTGATTTTAGCTTGTGCCATGATCTCAGAGTTGTGGGATAGAGCCCTACCCCCACCCCATGCTCGCCCCCAACCCACCCCGGTCAGGCTCTGTGCTGAGCATGGAGCCTGCTTAAGATTTTTTTTTCTCTCTCTCTCTTCTCCCCCACTTGCACTCTAAAATAAAAAAATAAAAATAAAAAAGTATATAAATTTCATTAAGTTCGAGAATGCCTACTATGCACAAAACTTTATGAAATTCTATTCTAACAACTTTTGTACTCTCTCAGCCTCCACTTTCTATTCCCTCACAATTTGTCCTTACCTTCTATTGCCTGTTTATTTTTTCACAATTCTATACCATCTAACGTATCCTTCATCTAAAGAAATTATTCTGATTACATCTGTACATTTTGTCTATGTGTGCCTGAATGTTAGCCCAAGTTGGTGTTAATGGGATACTGCCATGGTTCAAAACATTTTTTAAATATCTATTTATTTAAATCTTAGTCCTTTTTTAAAAAAGTTTTTATTTATTCGTTTAAGTAATTACACCCAACATGGGGCTTGAACTCATGATCCTGAGATCAAGAGTCACATACTCTTCTGACTAGGCCCTCCAGGCACCCCAGTTCAAAACATTTTTAGAAGTTGTTCTTTTGGAGGGCATGTGGGGGGGGGCTCATGTTGGGTATAGAAATTACTTAATTTTTTTATTGTTCTTTTAGAATTACCTTCAGATCTAGCAGCACATTCTTTCCTCCTGTTTTGAGAACTTATATGACTTTTGAAAGCAGTCAGCAGTCATTCAAACCCAAGTATGATGAATATCAAGAGAGATCAAACTGAGTAATACTGCAAAATGTAGTGGACTATAAAGTAACAGGAATGGTTTTCTATGCAGTTTCAAGTGAGTCCAAAATCATCAATGGTAAAGGTATATAGTTTCCAACGTGATTATTTTCAAAGACTATCACTTCCTTTGGCTACTTGGTTATCAGAGATTGATCACAGAAAATATGTTTATGATATAATGTTAATTGAAAATCTTAGAATTCTAAATTATGTATACTCTGGTCCACAATATAAAAATAAGAAAAGTAAAAATAAAAGTATACAAACAAGATTTGGAAGATATGTAAAAATAAATAATACTGCTGGTGTGAGAGATTAGCTTTAACTTCTTTCAAAATCATTTCATGGGGGAACCAAGGTGGCTCAGTTGGTTAAGTGTCTGACTTCAGCTCAGGTCATGGTCTCACGGTCGGTCCGTGAGTTCGAGACCTGCATCAGGCTCTGTGCTGACAGCTCAGAGCCTGGAGCCTGCTTCGGATTCTGTGTCCCCACTCTCTCTCTGCTCCTTCCCCACTTGTGCCCTGTCTCACTGTGTCTCTTAAAAATAAGTAAGTGTTTAAAAAAAAACAAAAAAAAATTATTTCATGTTGTGATTTTTGTGTTTTTGAATTTTTTTTAATATTTATTTTTGAGAGAGAGAGAGAGAGAGAGAGTGCGCGCATGAGCAGGGGAGGGGGCAGAGAGAGGGGAAGACACAGAATCCGAAGCAGGATCCAGGCCCCACACTGTCAGCACAGAGCCCAATGTGGGGCTCGACCTGAGCTGAAGTCAGACACTTAACTGACTAAGCCACCCAGGCACCCTGTGTGTGTGATTTTTTAAAATAATTTTTTTAAAAAATAAATCAGAGTCAGAGTGCCTGGCAGGCTCAGTTGGTAGAACATTTGATCCTTAATCTCAGGGTCATGAGTTCAAGCCCCACGCTGGTCATGGAACCTATTTAAAAATAAATAAATAAAAAATTTTAAAATAAAATAAAAACCAGAGTCATTACACCCGACGCTAATACGTGTGTCAACTATACTCAAGAAAAAAAAAATCAGAGTCATTACTTCATACTCATCAACATTTGTTCTTCTTAGTAAGAAATAAGGCTTAAAATCCTTTCAGTTTTCTGTTTTATTTTTTCTTTAATGTTTATTTTATTTTTGAGAATGAGAGAGAGAGCACACAGGGAAGGGACAGAGAGAGAGAAGGGTACAGAGGATCCGAAGCAGGCTCCATGCTGACAGCAGAGGAGCCCAATGCGGAGCCTCGAACTCGCGAACCATGAGATCATGACCCAAGCCATGAGCAAAGTCAGGTGCTCAACCAACTGAGCCACCCAGAAGTCCCTTCTGTTCTATTTCTAAATGCCAGAGAAAAGGTAAGGCTCACATTTTTGAAAATGCATTGCTTTAACGAGAATGTTGAGCTTCCAGGTAAGTAAAATCTTTCTGAAATCAGAGCATAAGTTCTTAAGGTCAGTTTAATTCATTCAGCAATGAATAAATATCTCAAATACCCTCTTATCATAACGACAGAACCCCAAACTGTCTTTTTAAAATATATCAAAAAGGGGGTACCTGGCTGGCTCAGTTAGTAGAGCATGCAATGCTTGATCTCAGGGTCATGAGTTTGAGCCCCGCATTAAGGATAGAGCTCACTAAAAAATAATAATAATAAAATAAAATAAAATAAAATGTGAAAAAGACTAAAGGGGTCAATCGTGTGTCTAACAGTTAATCACTCTCCTGTAAAAAAAAAAAATCTCCAAAATTATTAACAGACATTCATAATGCATCAAGAACAATCTAAGGTATTCTCCCTTTTGCAGACTTCCAGATACCACTGTTTACTAAGGATCTCCAACATACTTCAGGAACAGAAAGGCCTGTGACCAAGAAATAAGCCATGTAGGCTAGCAAACACAAACATATTTAAAGCAAATAGTGAGCCATTTTATCTCACCACATTTTGGGTTTTGTCCATATCTAACAAAAAAGTTCCATTAGAAGAAATAATGTGAGGTTCTGAGTTCCCCCAAGGGGTGGCTGTTGGTATAAAAACAGTGTGAGCTCCTTAAGTGGTGATAATTAGCATAAAAAACTGAAATTAAATAGATGGCATCTTAAATCAACTCTATAAAAATCTAAAGTTTAATAATAATCACTTCCATATCTAACTCACTATGAGATTCTTCTTTGAAAACATAATGCCGCAACATTAACTGATATACACAATAATTTTCTAATTTTCCCAATAACTGTGATCTGCTTAGACACTGGGAAATGCATTAAATCTTTAACAGTCCAATGACAAAAGTTTTAAAACATTAAGAAAAGATGGTCATTCCATTCCTCATCCCAGTTTTATTACAAATCTTACTTTACCAATTTTGATGTAACGTTTTATGCCCACCAGCTAGATAATGCATGAAACTTCTAGCTGTCATTGCAGAGCAAAAGATAAAACTAGCTTTAAACTGTAAAACGGCAACTTGCATACAACCTGTCTGGTTAGAATATAAAATTGTACTTAACCAGCTCTTATACGTCAAACTCTAGGAATATTGAGAGTAGAAACCTTCTCTGCACCTAACAAATAACCAGATAAAGTATAGATCTGCTCAGGGAGGGAACTAACATTCTAACCTCCTTCCGAAATGACAAACTAGAACGGCAAAATTACACTCAGGCACATGGAGTACTCTTCTCTCAAATCACTCCACAGAGAACTTCATCATTTGCTCCGCCCTCTAATAACTCATGCAAAAAAAGTTCAGCACCATCAGAGAGAAACAAGGCATAGAGAATTCATAGAATGGCTTAGGGCCTTTCCTCCAGGCGGTAAGAGGATCTGCGTGTGCCCTTCGCAGGGGTCCAAAGGAAAAGAATAACCGAGGGTTTGGGGGATACTGACACCCAGAAACTGACTTTCTCTCAAATAAGTTTCTGCCGCCATCCCTATTTTATCGGCAGGAGGATCCGGCGCCATCGTCCCAGTCTTTATGATTTTATTATGGGGAGGTGGGAAACGCCACCCAAGATTCCTCCAGGCCTTCCCTCTTAAGGTTGGGGGGGCTCCCCCTCATTCTTTTCTTAAAACCTCTTTCTTGAAGGTACTCCTCAGCACCCCTCTTTCTAGCGGCCTATCCCCTAGGATCGGTAAAGGCGCTGCCGAACCCACCAGCCTCGCCGTTAAGGCGGGAGGGCCCGAGCACGCCAGGGCCAAGGCGATGGCTCTGAGGGGCCCAGAAAGGGGAAGGGCAGGCCAGGGACTAAGGGAGAATGACCTGACCAAAGGAGAATGGAAAAAGGAGGTGAGAAGATGCACTGCACCCCAGGGTTGCACAGAGAAGAGAAGATGATGAAGAAGGAGGAGGGCGGTGGCCCGGGTGCGGCCCCCCACCTCTCCCGCCCCCAGGTCCCCGGACCGGCGGGGGCGGATGGGATCGCCCCATTCCCCGGGTCTCAGCTGACATAGGGGGTGCTAGGGAGGGTGGGGGTGTCTCCCTCCACACTGCGAGGAGACCGAGAACGAGGCATGGGGTACGCGGGGGGGCTGTCTCCCGCCTGAACCCGGAGACCCGACGCCGTCGTCGCCTCTTCCTCAGAAGGGAGGACGGGAGCTATGGGTAAAGCCCCAGGGAGAAATGCATGAAGGTAAGGGGAAGCCCAGGGCGGAACGGCCGTCCGCCCCAGACCCCACTCTCCACCTTCCGGTAACCGCGTCTCTTACCGGTGATGGCGGTGAACTGCTGAATTAACCCCTTCAGCGCCGAGGACGCCGCGGAGCCCCCGTGGGCAGCCATCTTACCGCCGCCGCCGCTGCCGCCGAACAACAACACAGACACACACGGACCGCCCTCCCCCACCTCGCCGCGCGGTTTGCGCAGGCTCATTGACCGCCCCCAAACTCCGCCCCTCCTGCCCCGCCCCCGCGAGGCGGTCAGCGCAGGCGCACTTCCAGGCCCGTCCGGGAGCGCTCTCAGCTCGCCGGGTTGGCTGCCTGGTTGCTGCCTGCCGGCTGCGTCCTTCTTGGCAACCTCTGGTGCCTTCCTCTCCAAGCTCTAAGGCCGGTGTCACATATGCTATGTATGTTCCTGGTTTCCGAAATAAGTTTCGGGCTCGGCAGGTAGTTGGCTCTTCGCGTTTCAGTTTCACGAGGTTTATTGACAGACCCACCTGCCGTTGACAGTTTTCCTTCTTTTTTTGCAGCTCTACAGCCCACTGCTAGGTTTCCTGCAGCTCCTATCAAAATACAAATCCAACCTCATAGCCCCGAAGCGACTTTCGCACCTACTCTCCAACCTTTAAACTAATTGTTTAGCTAACCTGGTGCGACTATCCATGCAACAGAAGTAAAATCCAGAACCCTTCGTGCCGATAAAGCACTGAACGCACAGTCTGACATACAGTAGATTTAAATAAATGATTGTCCAGTCCACTTTCCTTCAATAAATTCGTCAACCCATGCCTCCCCTCAAGATCTCACTTAGTTTCCTGGCCTATGAAACGAGGAGGTGTCATTTATGTAAAAAGGAAACGTATATATGTATATACACTATGTGTATATATGTATAGAAGAGGCACTGGAAAGGGCACTGGAAAGTTGTACACAAAACGTTACTGGTTCCCCCTAGAGAAGGGAGCAATGGGAGGGGGATGGCAAAAGGAGACTTTGAGGGCTTTTTATCCTTTGTTTTCAAACAAGGATAATATTAGTATATTACTTATATTTTTCAAACAATTTTAAGGGTGCATGCAGATCTGATTATCCCTCCCTTTATGAGAATAAAATTAAGGAAACTTATTTTTAGGTTCTAACCTCCCACCCACATCTACATAGGAAAATAAAAAACATTAAAAAAAATTTTTTTAATGTTTATTTTTGAGAAAGAGACAATGAGCAGGGGAGGGACAGAGAGAAAGAGAGAGGGAGACACAGAATCCAAAGCAGGCTCCAGGCTCTGAGCCCTCAGCACAGAGCCTGATGTGGGGCTTGAATCCATGAACCCGGGGAGATCATGACCTGAGCTGAACTCTGATGTTTAACCAACTGAGCCACCCAGGTACCCCAAAATAAATAAACATATAAAAAAGAAATAACCAAGTCAAATCAAGATAACTATAGGGTTATAGCTTCAGGAAGATATGATTGACATGACTGAAAATATGACTGATATGATATCAGAAAACAGACTCCTGAAGTGCCTGGGTGGCTCAGTCAGTTAAGCATCTGACTCTTGATTTTGTCTCAGGACATTATCTGCTGGTTCATGAGATCTGGCCCTGAGTGGGACTCTATGCTGATAGTGGAGAGGCTAACAATAAGATCTGTAGATTTATTTCCAAGGTCTTAGAATTCAGATACAGTGATGTGATTTTTAGGTTAATCTTGTGAAAAAGTGGTAAAGACTATGCTATCCACAACTCTAGAAAAGATTTTGTAGAGCTTAAAAAATAAAAGAAAATGAGGCAGGAAATTAATAATACAACTTTGAAAAGCCTGTTTCAGAGCACCTGGTGGCTCAGTTGGTTAAGTGGTTAAGCATCTGAATCGTGTTTTTGGCTCAGGTCATGATCTCACAGTCGTTGTGTAATCGAGTCCCAAGTTGGGCTCTGCGCTGAGCGTGGAGTCTGCTTGGGATTCCCTCTCTCCCTCTCACTCTGTCCCTCCTGCACTCGGGCTCTCTCAAAATAAACTATGTTAAAAAAGACATTTTGAATTAACAAATATGAAAGATCTTTAGAATCATAAGAAAATATATTTAAATACATTCCTCAAATCATGGAAAATATGTTTAAAAAAAACATGGGCTATCCTCAGAAAAGAAACTGCAAAAATATTATATATTGAATAATGAAAAATTAAAATTTTAGATAACCCTAAGCTAACATCAGTTATTATTTGAATTATTTCACCAAATTAGGATTTGTTTTTAATTTTAGGTCTGGTTTTAAGACTTCCTGTCTCAAAACAATTTGTAACATGTTACTGTAATTTAGTGAAATGACAGAGTAAATGAGCTATAAGGTACAGTCAAAATAATCTGATTCAACACTTGCCTCTGAATCCTGAGATTCAGAGTTTGAGTGAGTGTTCAAACCCTCCATTATAAAATGGTAGGGTGGAGCCTAGAATCCAAATCTCTTGAATCCTAGACAAATGTACTATACTTTGATTTTAAATGGCAATATTTCTTTTGTTTAAAAAACAGATAATTATAGGAGTCTAGGTGGCTCAGTCAGTTGAGTGTCCAGACTTCAGCTCAGGTCATGATCTCACTGTTAATGGGTTCGAACCCTGCATTTGGCTCTGTGCTGACAGCTCAGAGCCTGGAGCCTACTTCGGATTCTGTGTCTCCCTCGGTCTCTGCCCCTCCCCCGCTCTTGCTCTGTCTCTCTCATTCAAAAATAAACATTACAAAAATATATTTTTTTAAACCAGATAAGTATATTAGATAGCTTCTAAAAATCCAACTGTTGACACAAGGCATACCTAAAACATAAGGATAAATGTTGAAGGGAAAAGTAAAAAAGACATTCAAAAGTTGTATTAAGGAAATGAAAGCTGGAGTAGATTTTAAAGCAAAATGTATCATTAGAGATAAAGAGGACCAATACATAATGACAAAAACACAACAACAACTAGAAAGATAAAATAATTCTAAACCTGTATGAACCCAATAACATGATTTCGAGGGCATATAAAAAAAGTTAATGTTTAAAGAAGAAATTTGACAAATATGCAATTATACAACCCCTTTCTCTCAGGCAAAAGTAGTAAAGATATAGAAAATACTTATTCTATTCAAATATATGCGGCACAAAATAAAAATTGACCACACACAAGTCTCAACAAATATCAAAGAACCATTATAATATAGAACATGTTCTCTAAATATATATCAATTAAAAATAATAATAAATAAATAAATAATTATCAGTTAAATTAGAAATTAGTTTAAAAAGGGTCACCTGGCTTGCTCAGTCAGTAAAGCATGTGGCTCCTGATCTCAGGGTTGTGAGTTTGAGCCCCACATTGGGTGTAGAGATTACTTAAATAAATAAACTTTAAAAAGTTAGTTTTAAAAGAATAACTTGGGGCGCCTGGGTGGCTCAGTCAGTTAAGCATCCGACTTCAACTTAGGTCATGATCTCGCGGTTTGTGGGTTCAGGTACCGTGTCAGGCTCTGTGCTGGACAGCTAGCTCAGAGCCTGGAGCCTGTCTTCGGATTCTGTGTCTCCCTCTCTCCCTGAGCCTCCCCTGCTCACTCTGTCTCGCAAAAATAAATAAAAAAATATTTTAAAAAAAGAATAACTTAAAACTCATATGCTTGGAAAGTTAAAAACAAACTTACAAATAACTTGTGAACCAAAGACAAAATAAAAATGGCGTATCATCCAGGGTACAAACAGATAACAAATGTCATTCAAATGATTTATAAAGGAACAAATGTTAAAGGTGTGGGTGGGATATGTGGTAATCAAGGCACAGTGGAGGATCTGCAATGTACAACAGCAGACTAGTCACAACCTCTGGGTCCAACGGATGAGAGAGGACTTCCCAGAATCTCAAAGGACAGAGAATTATTTTTGTAGAGTATCACCTTTTATGAAGAAGTGATCTGTCAAGTGTTGTAATCAGCCTGAGGCAATCTCAGAGAAGAGATGAAGGAAATAAATATCCTGACCTTGCTCTCTCCCTCTCTCATCTCCTGCCAGGAACCCCCACTGGCAGAACCCAACAAGAAGACAAGAGGGCACAGCAGCCCACTGATGTCTATACAGGCAGCCTGTGCGCCAGAGACACAAGGGTAGAGAAAGGAGGAAGTGAGTGGGTCTGGAGGGGCGAAAGGAAGTTGATAGGCACAAATAGAAAGTGGACAATATTTAAAATGGAATGATCTTGTAAATATATATCAAAATTTGTGGGATGCACTTTTCACAGTACCTTAAGGAAAAAAATGTAAGCTTAAATGTATATATTAGGGAATATTAGAAAATGAGTAGCTCAACATCTAATCAAGAACTTAATAAAGGAACAACGGAGCAAACCTAGGGAAATTTGAAGGGGGAAATGTAGAAATCAACAAAGAAAAGAAAAAAGAGAGGATCCGCACACCAAAATCTGGTTCTTAAGTAAAACTTAAGCCCTTTGATAAATTAGATTAAGGAGGAAAAAAAAAAAAACAATATTAGGAATGAAAAAAAAAAAAGAACACAGCAGATACAGCAGTGATTTTAAAAATAAAAGAATATTGAGGCACCTGGATGGCTCAGTCAGTTGAGCATCTGACTTCAGCTCAGGTCATGATCTTCTGGTTCGTGAGTTCAAGCCCTGCATCAGGCTCTGTGCTGACAGCTCAGAGCCTGGAGCCTGCTTCAGATTCTGTCTCCCTCTCACTCTGTCCCTCCCTCACTCATGCTCTGTCTCTCTGTCTCTCAAAAATAAATTTTAAAAAAATGAAAAAAATAAAATTAAAAATAAAATTAAAAATTTTTAAATAAAAGAATATTATGAGCAATTTTACACCAATGAATTAGGAATAGATAAATGGCAGTTTCCTGGAAAAATATAATTTACCAGAACTGATTCAACTATGAGTAGACTTATGACAATTAATAAAATTGAATCCACCATACAAATAAACAATCAGGCACAGATGATTTTACCGGTGATTTCTATCAAAAAAATTAAGAAACAGATAATCCCAATATTCAATTATTATGCGTAAATAATATGCAAATTATTCCAGAGAGAGGAAAAAGGGGACAAATAGCTTCTTCTCTGAGGCTAGGATAACTTGAATATTAAAACCAAACAAAACAGCTAATGAAAGCTCAGCCTCACTTAAGGTTACAAAAGTAAAAATATTAAACAAAACCAAAATTTAGAAAGCCAGTTACACATACATGCACATGTACATGCATACATGTATACATTTATTATTTTTAAAATATAATTTATTGTCAAATTGGCCAACATACAGTGTGTAAAGTGTCCTCCTGGCTTTGGGGGTAGATTCCCGGTGGTTCATCGCTTACATACAACACCCAGTGCTTATCCCAAGTGCCCTCCTCAATGCCCGTCACCCATTTTTCCCTCTCCCCGACCCCCCTATTTTTAATTGGATTTATCTCAGGAATGCAAGCATAATTTTACAGTAAAAAAGTCTTTTAATGTAATTCATGATGGTAGAACAAATAAGGGAAATCATTTGATCCATTTGATTAGATACAGAAAAATCAATGATGTAAATCAATATTCCTGCACAAAACAATAGCAACAAATACTTAATAATATAAGCAGAGAAAGAAACTTCAACCTAATAAAGTATATATACCAAAGTCACAGAGTAAACAGCATTATACTTAATAATAAAATATTTATTTAAAGTATGCACTCTATCACTATTTTTACTCAACCAGTATGCTAGAAATTCCAGCCTTAGCAGCAAGATAAGAAAGGATATGTAAAAGAATTTTAAAAGAAATTAAAGAGTATTATTATAGACTATGTGATTACATAGGAAATCTAAGAAAACCAACAGACAAGCTTTAGGACCAATAAAAGACTCCAGGTATTTATCTGGATATGAAACCAATATACATATTTTAAAACTGTATTCCTAAACATAAGCAGCAAATAGTTTGAAGCTGCAATTTTAAAAACCCCTTCATGGGGTGCCCGGGTGGCTCTGTCGGTTAAGTGTTTGACTCCAGCTCAGGTCATGATCTCACGGTTCGTGAATTTGAACCCATCAGGCTCTCTGCTGTCCATGCAGAACCCTCTTTGGATCCTCTGTCTCCCCCTCTCTCTGCCCCTTCTCTGCTAGCTCTCTCTCTCTCTCTCTCTCTCTCTCTTTCTGTCTCTCTCTCTGAAAACTAAACATTAAAAATAAAATAAAATTAAAAACCCATTTATAATAGTAACAAAAAATGTTTACATGAAGTATATAAGCATAGATTTAACAAAAATGTACAAACTTTTGTGAAGAAAATGATAAAACTTTATTGATAGGCATTAAATAAAGTCTATATTCATGTATGGGAAGACTCAATATTATAAAGATGTCAATTTTGCATATATTAATAAATTCAATGTAATTCCAAACAAAATCCCACAGAGCTTCTCAAGTATTTTAATAAGGTTATTTTAAAATTCAAGAATAGGGGCTCCTGGGTGGCTCGATCAGTTAAGCGTCTGACTTTGGCTCAGGTCATGATCTCATGGCTGGGTTCACGAGTTTGAGCCTCTGTGTTGGGCTCTGTGCTGACAGCTCAGAGCCTGAACCCTGCTTCAGATTCTGTGTCTCCCTCTCTCTCTGTCCCTTCCCTGCTCCTGCTCTGTCCCCCCCCCAAAGATAAATAAAAACATTTTTAAAATATTTTTTATTTCAGGGCGCCTGGGTGGCTCAGTTGGTTAAGAGGCCAGCTTTGACTCGGGTCATGATCTTGCAGTTCATGAGTTCGAGCCCCGCGTCAGGCTCTGTGCTTACAGGTCAGAGCCTGGAGCCTGCTTCAGATTCTGTGTCTCCCTCTCTCTGCCCCTCCCCTACTAACGCTCTGTCTGTCTGTCTCTCAAAAATAAATAAACGTTAAAAAAATTTTTTTTAAATTCTTTATTTCAAGAATAAAGGATTAACAATAGTTAAGACACGTTTGAAATAGAAGTACAAGAAGGAAGTTTTACTCTACTAGACACCAAGAATTATTATAAATGTATAGTAACTAAGTTTGTGAGGGATTGGTGATAAAGACAAATAGAGTACAAATACAGAGTTCGGAGATAGACACAAACATACATGGACACTATGACAGAAGTGACTACAAATCAGTGAAGGAAAGGATGGACTAACCCTGATCAGTGGCCACGGGACCAAATAAAATTGGTTCCCAGCTCCAAGTAAGATACAAAAATAAATTATAGATTGATTAAAGATTTAATTAAGAAGAGCAAAACTTGACAACTTTCAGAAGAGAATATAGGGACCTATCCTAATGATTTCAAGGAGAACTGCTTTGCACAACTTAAGGAAGGGATGCCGCGCACTTTGTGCGCCAGGGGGCGCCATTCATGTGGAACACAAGGTGATTGGAGGAAAGGCTTCAAGTGGATCACAAAAGTCCTGATCCAGGAAGGGAAAAATTTCTTAAAGAAGATATAAAATCACAAACCACAATGGGAAAAAGTAATAAATTTGACAACATTAAAATTATAAATGCCTGTAACATCAGGTGTAAGACTGGAATTTAAACCCAAGAAAAATGAACTGACAAAAATGCTAAGGAGTGGTGTGCACAGCAATTATAAAAAGAAAACCCAAAGAATAAAAATATTTCACTGTTTTTCAGCGTCTTTCAGATGGGCCCAGTATTACTGCCATCAAAAATATATATTATTGTGAGATGGGCATAAATCATTTAGGGTATTATGTATTATATCAGGAAACTCCAACTCAGCTGGCTTACATAATAAGAAAAGTTAGGGCAGGATCTATACCCCAGGACCACAGGGCTCCAGCTCTGCTTCTGTCTTGACTTCCCTTCATCTGTCTGAGTTTTGCCCTATGCTGGAAGCAAGATAGCAACAGCGGTTTCAAGCATCACATTCAGACACAACGACATCCGGAGGAAGAACTACGTACCCCTTATCTCTCCGAACAGGCCTTTTTTTTTTTTTTTTTTTTTTTTTTTAGAATTATTTTCTAGAAGTCCCTTGGGAGACTTTCCTTCAAAATTTATCAGTCTGAATTGAGTCATAATTTTGTTCTGAAAGCCATCCCTGCCAAGGGATGTGAGATAAACATAACTAGTTTAGGAAAGCATATGGTGTTGTGGAGTAAGGTGGATGACTCCTTAAAGTCTGGTGCTTTTAGGAAGAGAGAAGGAGGGGAATAGATGTTAATTAGGCAATCAGCAGAATCTGCTCCATTCATAAAGCTTCACTGTGAGCATGATGAAATATTCCTCCACTTCCCTTTTTTTCTAATTCTACCTTTACCTAGAACCATTTTTTAAGTTCATTTATTTATTTTGAGAGAGAAAGAGAGAGCAGGGAAGGGTCAGAGAGAGAGAAGGAGAGACAATCCCAAGCAGGCTCTGCACTGTCAGCACAGAAACTGACGTGGGGCTTGAACCCACGAACTGTGAGATCATGACATGAGCTGAAACCAAGTTGGACATTGTTCGCAGGCGCCCCTACCTCGAACCTGAGTGACAATTAACCTGCCCAGGTTTCTTGATACCAGGCAAGTGGTCTAAGAGCATGTTATGGGGTGACTCGGTTAGTTGAGGGTCCGACTTCGGCTCAGGTCATGATCTTACAGTTCATGAGTCCGTGAGCTCAAGCCCCACATCAGGCTTGCTGCTGTCAGCGTGGATCCCATTTTAGATCCTCTGTCCCCCTCTCTCTTTCTGCCTCTACCCTGCTTGCTCTCTCTCTCTCTCTCAAAAATAATAAACCTTTAAAAAAGAAAAAGTAAAAAAGAAAGAGTAGGTTGGTCACCGGAAACTTCTTTTTTTTTTTTTTTTTGAGAGAGAGAGAGAGCATGAGCAGGGGAAGGGCAGAGGGAGAGGGAGACAGAGAATCTTAAGCAGGTTCTATGCCCAGGGAAGAGCCCCATGTGAGCCCCATCTCACAACTGTGAGATCCTGACCTGAGCCAAAATCAAGAGTTGGACACTTAACCAACTGAGCCACCCAGGTCCCCCTGGAAACTTCTATCCTCTAATATGAAATACCAATTTAAAAATTGGTATTTTGGTGTCGGGTTGGAGTTTTCTATTCCTATTATTGTTACTATTTCTAGAATGTGACATAAATAGAGGTTGTATGTACCCTTTGAGTCCAGCTTCTTGAACTTAGCAAACTATATTTAAGAGTCACGCATGTTGCTCCCTGCGTCAGTAACTCATTCCTTTGGACTACTGAGTAAAATTTCATAGTAAGAATGTATGACAGTCTGTTCATTCATTCACCAGTTGAAGGGAGTTTGTGTTGTTTCCAGTTAAGGGGAATTATGAATAAAGCTGCTATAAACTCATGCATAAGTCCTTGTGTGAATATAAGTTTTGACTTCTCTTGGGAAAATACATAGGCGTAGAATTGCTGGGTCTTCTAGTAAATGTATGTTTGACCTTATAAGAAACTGACAAACTGTCCAAGGATTTTTAAATTTCGGTTTGAGGAAGAGGTCTGGGAATCATCACCTTAACCAAGTGATCACACTTAGTATTAACTGAGAATGAGACAACTTGATATTTTATATTTTGTATTCCTATTGTTCTGTGTTAGGAAATACACAGCATCACCTATGATGTATTCTTGGCAAAACTGTTACCCTGATTCTGATCAAACTTCCAGACCTAATTTTCAGACTATAAGAAATACAGATAAATCAAGAAAAAAGTTAAAGGACACTATGAGGAAGAACTCAGACAAATCCAGAATATGGGCATTCAAAGACAATTGTCCTGGTCTCTTCAAAAAGTCAATGTCACGGGATGGGGGCAGGTGGGGGGTGGGAAGGGAGAAAGCAGGAGGATTGTTCTAGATGAAAAGAGACTAAAAAGATACTACAACTAAATGCAATGCCTTGATTGGATCCTAGATATAAAAAAAAACCAAAAAGAAAAAACAAAAACAAAAAACAGCTATAAAAATTTTGGGGGAAACTGAAAATTTTATTTTTTTTAATGTTTATTTTTGAGCGAGCACAACTGGGAGAGAGGCAGACAGAGGGGGATCCCAAGCAGGCCTGCACTGACAGCAGGGCTCGAACTCACAAACCGCGAGATCATGACCTGAGCCGAAGTCAGAAGTCGGATGCTCAACCGAATGAGCCACCCAGGTGCCCCCAAACTGAACATTTTAGTATAGATTCAGTATGAGATGACATTAGTAAATTATTAATTTTCTTAGATGTGATAACACTGTAATTATAAACAGTGTTGTTTCTTAGAAATGCAATATATTTAGGGGTAAAAGGTGATGTCTGCAACTTGCATTTAAATAACAGCATTTTAAAAACATATAAAACAGCTATGATAAAATGTTAACAGTTGTTGGATATAAGTAGTATTGTATAGGTGTTCATTATACTGTTCTTTCAACTTTTCTGTATTTTGTACCTTATATGAATAACTGAGAAAAACTTAATAGTTTTTTAAAGCTTATTTTCTTTTTAGTAATCTCTATACCCAATGTAGGGCTCAAACTCATGACCCCAAGGTCAAGAGTCACATGCTCTACCAACTGAGCCAGCCAGGTGCCTGAAATAACTGAAAATATTTAATTATTGTATTTTCTCATTTCAATAAGTTCTATTTATATTTTAAATGTTTTTTTAATGATTTCTTGTTTCTTGGAGATGCTTTCAAGCTAGTATCTTATTTCTTTAAACATAATCATCATAGCTATTTTAATTTAATTTAATTTTTTAAATTGTATTTGAGGGAGAGAAAGAGGGAGTAGGGAGGGGGAAAGGCGGGGTGGGGGGAGAATTCTGAGCAGGCTCCATACTCAGTACGGAGCCCAACATGGGGCTCGATCTCACGAACTGAGCCACCCGGGCGCCTCTCATAGCTATTTTTAATTCCATGTCTGATAATCCCAGTATCTATTCATTCTGTCTGTCGTTTACACTGTTTTTCATACACAGTGCCTAGGTTTTTGTGTGCATGCTTAGTTTTTGTTTGTTTGTTTTTACATGAGGTGATTCATTTTTTTGCAAAAGAACTTATGGGAATTCTTCAAGGTCTTAGGTGGAGGCACGTTTCTCTAGAGGGGATTTACCTTTGTTCCTGCTGATCATGTAGGGGCACTACCATGCTGGGACCAATCTAAACTAAACATAATTTTGAAGCTTTCTGAACCACACAAGTGATATGAATTTGGACTGCAAATGGACATGTGGGAGCTGGTGTGGGGCTACATATTCTCACAGACAGCCTCCACTCTCCATTACCCATCTTCAAGCCAAGTTTCCATACAGCCCCACAGTGACAGGAGGTAGAAGGGTTATTTACTCTCTCTCTTACCAGAGGGGTCTTAATGTTATAGGGAATGTTTCATATTATACTCCTTTTATAGGCTGAATTGTGTCCACCTTCCTGCTAAATTCATATATTGAAGTTCTGACCCTTAGTACCTCAGAATGTGACTGCCTTTGGAGATAGGGCCTTTAAAGAGGTGATTAAATTAAGTGAGGCTGTTAGCGTGGGTCATAATGCAATCTGATTGTTTTTCTATATGAAGAGGAAATGTGGACACAAAAGGAGACACCAGGGACGCCCATGCACAGAGGAAAGGCCATGGGAAGGCACAGGGCAAAGGCAATCATTTGCAAGCCGAGGAGAGAGGCCTCAGATTTAAACCAAACCTGCCAACAGCTTGACATTTGATTTCCAGCCTCCAGGACCGTGAGGCAATAAATTTCTGTTGTTTAAGCCTCCAAGTCCAGGTTATTTTGTTATGGTAGTCCTGGCAAACTAATACAACTCCCCACTTTGCATGGCCCTGGCCTTTGACTTCATTATTCTATGCCCCAAGGGGCTGTGAAAATCATAGTTCAAATGTGCCAGATTTGGTATATGCCCTCAAAGAAAGGAGACTTCAGTGTTCCTTTTCCTTTCTGAGATTCTACATTCTCTTTGACATTGGCCCGACCATTCCTTATTATCTTTTGTCAGTTCTTCAGTGGTTTTAAGAAATTTTGTTTTGGGGCACCTAGGTGGCTCAGTCGGTTGAGCGTCAGACTTCAGCTCAGGTCACCATCTCACAGTTCGTGGGTTCGAGCCCCGCGTTGAGCTCTGTGCTGGCAGCTAGCTCAGAGCCTGGAGCCTGCTCGGATTCGGTGTGTCCCTCTCTCTCTGCCCCTCCCCTGCTCATGATCTGTCTCTCTGTCTCTCAAAAATAAATGTTAAAAAAAATTTTTTTTTAATTAAAAAAAAAAAGTAGTTTTGGTTTAAAAGAGTATCCAGGGGCGCCTAGGTAGCCCAGTCGGTTAAGTGTCCGAGTTGGCTCAGGTCATGATCTCCCTACCCGTAGGTTCGAGCCCCGCCCCGTGTCAGGCTCTGCGCTGACAGCTCAGCGCCTGGAGCCTGAAGCCTGCATCGGATTCTGTGTCTCTCTCTTTGCCCCTCCCCTGCTCATGCTCTGTCTCTGTCTCTTTCTCCCAAAAATAAACATTAAAAAATTTTAATAAAATAAATAAAAGAGTATCCAGCATTTTTAGTTGTTTTCTCTAACACAACTTAACCAAATACTTCTCTCCACGAATTAGCTTTGCTGAAGCTACAGCTCCATCGTGGCGAGGAGTTAATATAAAGACATCCACAGTCCCAATACTAGAAGACTTCAAGAAGGAAAGAGGAAGGAGGGTGGAGGGAGAAGTGAGGAAGGGAGAGAGGGAGGCAGGTGGAGAAAGAAGGAGGGTAGAGAGTAGGAAAGAGGGAGAAGGAGGGAGAGGGGGAGGGGGAGGGAGAGGGAGAGAGAGGGCGTGAGGAGAGAGAAAAAAGAAAAGTCAAGAAATAGCAACTCAGACATAAGATAAAAAAAGAGAAAAGTGAAGGACAACCTCAAATCTTCAAGCATAGGAGAAGAATGGTGGTTTCCATCAAGAAAGCTGGAAGAAAAATGAATTTTCATAGAAAATGACCATGAGTACTGTTTAGTGATAGTAAGACATCAAAGGATAAGACAGGAATAACATCTTCAGTCAAATGAGAGCTACCTTTTAGAAAGTATAAATCTTAGTGCACAAATTCTTGTGACAAAAAATGTAATTTTATTTTTCCATAACTCCATTTAATTTTTATTATTTTCAGCCCAGGGAATTTTCAGGTATTCCAGAGGTAGAGTAACCTGGTTACTAATCATCAGTTAATCTCCCAGATCTATAGTC
The DNA here is from genome assembly GCA_028646485.1 of Cryptoprocta ferox. Lineage (NCBI taxonomy): Eukaryota > Metazoa > Chordata > Mammalia > Carnivora > Eupleridae > Cryptoprocta > Cryptoprocta ferox. The sequence continues at coordinate 67,756,625 of CM053573.1, forward strand.
CATGCTGTGAGGGTTTTATTGTTTTTGTTTACCACCCTGAGGCCTAGGTTTTCAGATTCAGAAGCTAAGGATGGACTCAGTTTCTTTTTCCTGCTTTCTACCATGTCATTGGCATTAATTAGGAATGGTTTTGGCTGTCCATAACAGAAAACTTGAATACCATTGGCTTGAGTAATAGAGTGCTGTTTTCCTTACCTAACAAGATATACAGACGCAGGCAGGCTGGTACTGGTTCCGTGGAGACAGGGCTGATAACATTTGGCCTTTTTCTCATACTTGGGAGATAGCTTTTGTAGCTCTAGACATCACACCTATGTTTGGGCAGGAGGAAAAGGAAAGGCAAAGCGAAAACTTTCCCAGGAACCTCCAGCAGATTCTTGTATTTTTCTCATTGGCCATGATTGTGTTATAGGGCATAATCACACACACACAAAAGACTTCTCATCAAAAGTCCCTGAGCTTCATGATGATGGGACTTGATGTTTATCCCAAATTAGATTCCATAACATAGAAACTGCCTCTTACAAAGCAGCTCAGGGCTGTGTTCATGATACTACCTGTGGTGGTTTAAAAAATAAAAATTCCTTGACATGCCTCCCTTCAGAAAATGGCAGCTAATTACTCTCCTCTGTAGTGTGGGTCGGATTTAACAACTTACTTCTAATGAAAAGAGCATGACAGAAGTGGCAGCATAAGATTTCCAAGCCAAAGTCATAAAAGGTACTGCAGCCTCCAGCCTTGGATCACTTGCTTGGGGAAAACCAGCCTCCACGTCAGAAGGACACTCAAGCACCTCTGTGGAGAGATGCATGTGGCAAAGAACTGAGGCCTCCTGCCAACAGCCAGCACTGATTTACCAGCCTCAGTCAAGTCTTCAGATGATTGCAGTCCCAATGGACATCTTGGCTATAACTATAACACTGAGCCCTAGAAAGAACCACACAGCTAAGCCACTCTAGAATTTCTGACTCACAGAAATAGGGGGGATGATAAATGTTTATTGTCGCTTTAAGTCACTAAGTTTCAGAGTAATTTGTTATTGATTGCTAGTATTTCAGCTATGCCATCAGCCATCTTCCTTCTCACACTACATAGGCCAATTTCAGGGTCTAGGCTATCTACCTAAGAGCGAAAATGGGTACTAACCAAATTAAGTATTGTGGGGATTCTCTGATTATTTTCTAGCTTCTGAGACAGTGTCTTCCCCAAGGCCTGATTTAGCTTCTGGATTAACAGCTAAGTTCCATTTGTGAATTTAGGAATTGTCCATTTTAACCACTAAGTAGCAGTAGTAGTAGTAGTAGTAGAGGGGAAAAGAGAGAGGTGTTTGCACTTCCCTAAACTCTAGCAGCAATCTTTTAAAAAAAAAAATTTTTTTTTAATGTTTATTTACTCTTGAGAGAGAGAGCAACAGAGCATGAACAGGGGAGGGACAGAGAGAGAGGGAGACACAAAATCCAAAGCAGGATCCAGGCTCTGAGCTGTCAGCACAGAGCTGGATGCAGGGCCCAAATCCACAAATGGTGAGATCGTGACCTGAGCCGAAGCCTGACACCAACCGACTGAGATAACAGGTGCCCCTTAGCAACAATCTTAAAGGTCTAAATAATTCCTCATAATTCTACCCCTGGGTGCTGGGAGCTATACAGTGCTGTAGAGACCAGCCTCATCCTCCAAAACTCAGGCCATCATATTTATAGCAGATTAAAAGGTGTGCCAGTTTTGAAAGGTTTTTTGTTTTTTTTGTTTTTTTGTTTTTTTTAAGGGGAACTTATCTACTTTGGCGGCTGTGGTAGATGCCACTGAAATTTCTCTCCCTTTCTTAAAAAGAGGTTCAGTATTTTAGAAATTCGCTCTGAGACAAGGGTTGCATAGGGACTGTATTTGATTCCAAGAGCCACTGTAACAAAATACCACAATCTGGGTGGCTTTAAACACAGAACTTTATTCTCTCAGTTCCAGAGGTTTAGAAGTCCAAAATTAAGGTGTCAGCAGGATTATACCTTCTTAAAGTTTCTTTTTTTTTTTTTAAGTTTATTTATTTTTGAGAGAGAGAGAGACACAGAGCATGAACGGGGGATGGTCAGAGAGAGAGGGAGACACAGAATAAGAAGTAGGCTCCAGGCTCTGAGCTATCAGCAGAGAGCCCGATGCGGGGCTCGAACCCATGAACTCTGAGATCATGACCTGAGCTGAAGTCGGCTGCTTAACCAACTGAGCCACCCAGGCACCCCACCTTCTTAAAGTTTCTAAGGAAGAATGTATTCCATGCCTTTCTCTTAGCTTCTAGTGTTTACTACCAGTCATTGGCATTTCTTGGCTTACAGCTATATACCTCCAATCTCATACCTTATGGCATTCCTATTGGGTGTCTCTGTGTATTCACATGGCCGTCTTCTTATGAGGACATCAGTCATATTAGATTAGGGGCCCATCATAATTCAGTCAGACCTCATATTAACTAATTACATCTGCGATGACCCAATTTCCATATATGGTCATATTCTCAGGAACTGGGGGTTAAAACTTGAACATATCTTTTTCCCATAATAATGACTTTACTCATTTCCAATTTAGGAAACTTAATCATGAACACAAACTCTAACATGGGTGCCTTCACCCTCCTTTATCAATCATCCTGTGTACATCTAGGGAATCTAATCATTCTGTAGGACTCTTTCATTCTCGTTCTTTATTTATTTTATTTTATTTTATTTTATTTTATTTTATTTATTTGAGAGGGAGCGAGCAGGGTAGGGGCAGAGAGAGGGAGAGGGAGAATCCTAAGATGGCCGTGTGGTCAGGGCAGAGCCCAATGCAGGGCTTGATCCTACAAACATCATCACCTGAGTTGAAATCAAGAGTCAGACACTTAACCCATTGAGCCACCCAGGAGCCCCATTTCATGTTCATTCTCACCACTCTCCACTGGTATTTCTGAATCAGCAAAGACTGCTGAAGGGTCACATTAGTTCTACACAACAAATTTCCAACTAGATCACAGACTTTGTCTCAGAATGACTTGGCTCTAATACTGATCTAGGGTTAGTATTCAGTCTTGAAGCAGATATAGGCTACCCCAGAATTCTAAGACACCCTAGATGAGCCCCACAAATAGCCAATACTGATCATGAACCAGAAGTAGTTGTACAATAGCTTTGTTCCTCTATTATTCAGTTTAATTTCTATGGTGTGCCCCTGTCATTTGGGGTGGCAAAATTTAATTTCACTTAAGTTGTTAAGTTGGTTTCCTCATGCTCTACCTAAATTGTGCCTACGTTTTAAGGGCTCTTGCATTAGGCCTCCTGGGGGATGTATATGGTCCTTCCTTGTTGTCTTTCGACACCAGCATCATATTGGCACAGCCTTGCTTAGTGTTCCCTCAGGGACCATGGGGTTCTCCCTTGTTTCCATCTGCAGGATTTCTTTGGGTCCAAAGACCATCTGGACTACATGTCTGTGTCACTTTTGAGCATACTGGAAATGTTTTATTGCTCCCATCCCACAAAAGGGGCTCCCATCTAAGGTTGTCTTTTCTGTTTCCATGTTGTTTGAAACATGTTTCTGAGACATGTAGGGTAAGGGTCTGGGGTCTCTCTCTCTCTAGGGACACATATTATACCTGCACTTGTAATACTTCTCCTTCTCCCCCTCTACTAGCCCAGAGATTCTTTATTTAATCTGAGAACAGGGAATTCTGTGTAGGGGAAGAAACAAATTTTTCCCTCTATCTTCTTAATTCATTCATATACTTGGGCCATGTAAATTAAACTAAGATGGGCGCTTCAGTGGCTCAGTTAGTTGAGTGTCCAACTCTTGATTTCAGCTCAGGTCATGATCTCATGGTTTGCAAGTTTGAGCCCTGTGAGATTCTCTCTCTTTCTCTCTCTCTCTCTCACTCACTCACTCTCTGCCCCTCCCCCCTCTCAAAATAAATAAATATTTAGAAAAAAATACAATAAACTGACAAAAGAAGGATTAATGAGAAAAAAAGAGCTTATTTACACATGCGACACACATACATGCTAGAGAATTCAGTGATGAGTAACTCGTAGGAGGGGTTAGAATTTAGGGCTTCTATATCATTGTAATAGGTAAAGAAGAATGGGAAGAGAAGCACTTACAGGAAGACAAATGGCTTTTTAGAAAGATAAAAAATGTTTGGGTTTTCAGGAGAACAAACAGGAGATAAGAAAGTTGTAATAATGCTTGTCTATACACTTACGAGTGGTTTTCTGTCTCTTTTCAGGCCATAAAATTTCCCTGGAGAAGGAATTTGGGGTAGGTTTTATTCTTCTTCTCTCTTCGGGGAGTAGATCTTCCCTGAAGAGGTATTTATGGCAGCCTTATTTCCTAGACGTTGTTGCTTTTAGTCACATAAGAAAGCTCAGAGAAGGCTATTTTTCTGCATCTGTTGAATCTTAAATGTCTTCAGCTTAAAATAATCTTTATACTAAGTGGTATATTTTAGGGTGGCATATTCTGATCTCTTGCACTCAGCATTAGGTATTCTTACAAACCTATTGTTCTTGTGTTGAGTTCTCTGTGGGGGCTAGATTTTGAGACTCAAAAGCCTACAACTAATTTCTTTTTTCCTCTGTTTTTTTTTGTATGTGAATTTTTCCAGAAGAAATAAATGTCAAATAGCCTCGATGGCTAAATGTGACCCAAAAATGCAAGAACAGAGCAAAATATTGGTTAATATTTTAAAAACTGAGCCCGCCATATAAAATCAATGCACAGAAATTGGTTGCATTTCTATACATCAATAATGAAGCAGCAGAAAGAAAAATCAAGGAATCAATCCTATTTACAACTGCACCCAAAACCATAAAATACCTAGGAATAAACTTACCAAAGAGGTGAAAAAAAAATCTATACACTGAAAACTAGAAAGCTTATGAAAGAAATCGAAGAAGACACAAAACATGGAAAAACATTCCATGCTCATGGATTGGAAGAACAAATACTGTCAAATGTTGATACTGCCCAAAGCAATCTCCATATTCAATGCAATCCCTATCAAAATAACACCAGCATTCTTCACAGAGCTAGAATAAACAATCCTAAAATTTGTATGGAACCAGAAAAGACCCCAAGTAGCAAAAGTAATGTTGAAAAAGAAAACCAAAGCTGGAGGCATCACAATTCTGGATTTCAAGCTGTATTACAAAGCTGTAATCATCAAGACAGTATGGTACTGACACAAAAATAGACACATAGATTAATGAAACAGAATAGAGAATCCAGAAATGGACCCACAAACTTATGGCGAACTAATCTTTGACAAAGCAGGAAAGAATATCCAATGGAAAAAAGTCAGCCTCTTCAGCAAATGGTGTTAGGAAAACTGGATAGTGACATGCAAAAGATTGAACTTGGACCATCTTCTTACACCATAAGCAAAAATAAACCAAAAATGGATGAAAGACCTAAACGTAAGACAGGAAGCGATCAAATGCTAGAGGAGAAAACAGGAACAACCTCTTTGACCTTGGCCGCAGCAACTTCTTACTTGACATGCTTCCAGAGGCAAGGGAAACAAAAGCAAAAATGAATTACTGGGACCTCATCAAGATAAAAAGCTTCTGCACAGTGAAGGAAACAATCAGCAGAACTAAAAGGCAACCAATGGAATGGGAGAAGATATAAGAAATGACATATCAGATAAAAGGTTAGTATCCAAAATCTATAAAGAACTTGTCAAACTCAACACCCAAAAAACAAATAATCCAGTGAAGAAATGGGCAAAAGACATGAATAGACACTTTTCCAAAGAAGACATCTAGATGGATCATAGACACATGAAGATGCTCAATATCACTCACCATCAGGGAAATACAAATCAAAACAACAATGAGATACCACCTCACACCTGTCAGAATGACTAACATGAACAACTCAGGCAACAACAGATGTTAGCGAGGATGCGGAGAAAGAGGAACCCGTTTGCACTGCTGGTGGGAATGCAAACTGGTGTAGCCACTCTGGAAAACAGTATGGAGGTTCCTCAAAACACTGAAAATAGAACTACCCTATGACCCAGCAATTGCACTACTAGGTATTTATCCAAAGGATACAAAAATGCTGATTCGAAGGGGCAGATGCACCCCAATGTTTATAGCAGCACTATCGACAATAGCCAAAGTATGGAAAGAGCCCAAATGTCCATCAACTGATGAATGGATAAAGAACATGTGGTATATATACACAATGGAACATTACTCAGTGATCAAAAAGAATGAAATCTTGCCATTTGCAACAACATGGATGGGACTAGAATGTATGGTGCTAAGCGAAATAAGTCAGTCAGAGAAAGACAAATATCATATGGTTTCAGTCATATGTGGAATTTAAGAAACAAAACAGATGAACATAGGGGAAGGGAAGCAAAAATAATATAAAAACAGAGAGGGAGACAAATCAGAAGAGACTCTTAAATACAGAGAACAAACTGAGGGTCGCTGGTGGGGTGTTGGGTGGGGAGATGGGCTAAATGGGCTAAAGTGTCTTAAGGAAGACACTTGCTGGGATGAGCACTGGGTGTTATAAGTGATGAATCACTAAATTCTATTCCTGAAACCATTCTTACATTATATGTTAACTAGCTTGGATTAAAAAAAAAAATGATCCTGCCTACATATGCCATATCATTGCACCTTTTCAGCAATTCTGTGAGGAAGAGTTTATTGTCTGTTTTCTTACAGTTGCAGAAACACTCAGAGAGGTTAGGACTTCACAGCTAGAAGGCAAATTTGAATCCACATCTATCTGATTCTGGACTCTAATCTTGTCATCTCACCATACACTATGGATAGGCATTCAGAAGTGTAACCTAAAGGCTCCAGGCCTTATCAGACTGTGTGTTCAAACGAGGTCACATCAGCGCTTACCCAAAATTTTGCTGCCAGGTCACCCTTCACTTGTTCCCACAGGATCTCAGCCCGTTCAAAATGTGTCCCAAGAAGATTCTCAAAGATGTTCAAGAATATGTTTACTTTGCTAAGTATTGCTGCTATCTTGTCTCTTCTCCTTGGCAAGGAGAACTGACAAACTTGATGCTCATACTGCCTTCTGTGCCGTAAATAATGAGGTCCTTTCTCTCTGACCCAGCAATCTCAGGGCTTCTGCCAGCATCGGTGAAATAGTAATAGGCTAAGTTCTTAGCTTGTAAGTAGGGTAAAATCCAATCACAGACCTGACATGTGGCACAGGCCACATGACCAGGACTATGTGAAATCAGCCACACGGAGCATCTCAGAGCCAAGGCAGAAGTGGTTGCTGTTGCCGTGGCCGGAATAAGAGGCAGGTAAAACCCAAGGAATCCAAAGAGATGATGACGTGTCCCCTACTATGGTTCTCTCTCCTCGAATCTTGTACAACCACCCTCCCTGCTCACTGTCAGCTGAGAACGTGAAAACTGGAGCCATTGGGCAAGAACTCCATTGACCTGTAGCTACTACACCCACAGATGTAACTTCCCTCATCCAGTCCTCTCTCATGACAGAAAAACCATCTCTCCTCTTGCACAAGATCTATCCCTTCTTTTGCTTACCTGTGTAGAGGAAAATGGTCTTTCTCAACTGGACCCTCTCTACTGGGGCACTTAAATATATCCAGGTGGGCTCCCCTCCTCCCATACTTATACCCTAATCTCTCCCTACTTCCTTCCAAACCAGACTTCTCTACATCGTTGTCTACACAACCATCTCCATTTTTCTTCCCTCCCACTCACTTAGAAACCGCTCCGTTCAGATTTCTGCTCACACTCCACACAATCTGCTTTTACTAGGACCTCCAAGTTGCTCATTTTTATAGATGGTTATCAGTCTTTAGCTTCACTGAATTTTTAGTAGAATTTGGCATTTGTTTACTCCTCCTTCTCAGAACAGTCTCACTCTTGGCTTCCCAAGTGCCAATGCCTTGATTTCCCTGCTATCTTTCTGGTCCTCCCTTTTCCTTTGAAGTGTGTTCTTCTCTTGGCAGCCATTCACTGTCCTCGGGCCTGCTCAGGCCTATCCCCGTTTTCCTTTGCAGAACAGGAAATCTTCCTCAGGTTTAACACCAGAAATAAATGTGATTTACATATTTTAGGTGTTATACATTAAGTCCTTATATTTATTTTACCTAATTTATATTTAACAAGGCAGCACATTTTGCTTAAGAGAAACAGGCTTTAGAATCTGATCCGGATACAAATTCTGACTCTTTCCACTTACTGTCAGAATCCCCTTGGGAAGTGTTAACTGCTCAGGTCTCAGGTTCTTCCTCTATAAAATGGGTCATATCATTCCCTTATTAGGTGTCTGGAACAGCACACAATCCCTTCCTTTTTTCCTTCTAAATTAGATCCTCGCTTATTTCCTTTCTGAGTAGAATAGAGCCAAGGTCCAGTCTCTGGAGTCAAGTAGTCCTGTGTTCAAATCCTTACTCTACCTCATTCTATCTGACCTTGGGCAAATTACTTAATCTCTTTAAGTTTCAGCTTCCTTTGTCTGTACAATAGGCATAATGATAGTATCTACCTCATAGAATTGTTGAAAGGATTAAACGAAATGTTAAGCACCTAAAGATTTTTTTTCCTCCCTGTTAACTATTTCCCTCTGTGGTTCAGGGATCTCTTAAGACACAGGGGAGCATGTAGACAGGGGTCTCTTGTGATATGGGAACTATCCAAAGGATCATTGAGTAAATCACAGGAACCAATGGGCATGGGTTAACAAATTTCATGGACTAATTAAAACAAAATTGTTTTTAATGTTTATTTATTTTTGAGAGTCAGAAAGACAGAAAGTGAGTGGGGGAGGGGCAGAGAGAGAGGAAGACACAGAACCCAAAGCAGGCTCCAGGCTCTGAGCTGTCAGTTCAGAGCCCCATGTGGGACTTGAACTCACAAACTGTGAGATCATGATCTGAGCCGAAGTCAGACGCTTAACTGACTGAGCCAGTCCAGGTGCCCCCATGCACTTTTTTTTTTTAATTGAGATATAATTTACATGCAATAAAATGCATACATTTTAAGTGTACTGTTTGATGAGTTTTTAAGAGATGGAGCATCTCCATGATTTTCAGTAACTGGTATGCTTCCTAGTCTAGCTAACAGTACCACTTAGGGGCCTGGCAAGAGATAGAAGGCTCAGTTAAAACTAGATAATTTGAGAAGAGGGATTATTTATAAAGGCGTGGGCATGGTATGGGGAAAGCACAAGATGGTTCCTTGTAGCAAAGCCAGAGGGCGGTTACCACTCCTAAATCAGAAGGGTGGAGAGGAGGAAGCATTTACCAGACCCAGGAAAGACAGGCTGTGTGGTGGGTATTTCCTTCCAGGAGCTATGACTCAGTTGAGAGGCACAGCCGGCCAGACTGGGGTGGTCCTGAAGAGGGGTGAGGTCGAGAGAAGTACTCCAATCATACTCTCCTGTCTCTCTGGTTTCCTGCTAACTATAATTCAACTAGAAATCAGAGGGTAAGCAAGGGTCCTTACAGGTTATCTTCTTGGGGCATTCCTGGGACAAGGGTGAAAAGTGGCATCTGGAGGGGCAATCAGAAAATATGTGTTATACTGATAAATGCGTTTAAGAAAGAAGTGGCAAGACCTCTTATGGGAAGGTTTTTTGCGGGGGCGCAGGGGTGGTGAATGGGGAGGAAAGACATTTCAAACTCAGTTTCTCAGGCCCTATGGCCAATATAGGTTAACTACTGATGCATAACAATATAACCATAGTGTCTTGAAACAACAGCACATATATTACAAGTCAGATGTCTGGGCACCGCTTAGTTACATTGTCTGCTTAAGGTCTCATAAGGCTGCAGTTGAGGTGTTGCCCAGGGCTGGGTTCTCATTTGGAGGCTCCACTGGGGGCAGGATCTACTTCCCTGCTGATGTGGTTGTTGGCAGCTGTAGTACAGAGAACTTTGATTTTTGCTGGCTGTGGGTTGGAGGCTGTCCTCAGCTCCTAGAGGCCATTCACACTTCCTTGTTCCATGAGTTTCCCCAGTATAGCTTCAAACACTCTTAGCCAGAACAACCAACCAGGGAAGCCAAAAAGGTGCAGTGGATCTAGAGAGTGCCATTGGGCAAAAAGGGGGAAGGGCCAAGGGGTCCTAGAAGTGACAGATCTCAGAAAAACATCAGCAAACATTCATCTTCAGAAGGTAAGGTTCCCTGTGTGCAGAACTTCTGTGTGCAGATCTGGGAACAGACAGGGCCAGGCATAAGCATTGCAGGGGGAGGCCGGGGAGGCAGATGGAAAGATGAGAAAATTATAACTAGTGATGGTGAGTTTGAGAGGGAATCCCTTTAGAAAGCAGAGGCAGTATCCCTCAGTAGCAGCCACTGTGATTGAAATAAAGGAAGTGGTTAGAGGTGAGAGACCACCAGAAACAGAATGGGATTCTAGTTTATGTGGAAAAATAACAAGAATATCCAGAATATTGTGAGGGGGGAAAAAAGCCATGAGGGGGTGACTTGCTCTTTCATAAAATTTCAGTAACTAAAACAGTATGCTACTAACACATAAATGGATAGCATGGCAATGACACAGAATAAGAAATCTGGATATAGACCCTAATATGTTTAGCATATGATAAGTAGGTATCTCAGATTGGTGGTAATAATGGGCTTTTTAAATAATGGTGATGGTCAGGGGGCAGGGGGGAGGCAGCTGGCTGGCTCAGTTGGAAGAGCATGTGACTCTTGATCTCACGGTCGTAATTTCTAGTTCTAAATACATAAACAGGGGCACCTGGGTGGCTCAGTTGTTGGAGTGTCCAACTCTTGATACTGACTCATGTCATGATCTCAGGGTTCATGGGTTCGGGCCCCTTGTTGGGTTCTGTGCTGGCAGTGTGGAGTCTGCTTGGGATCCCCTTGCTCCCTCTCTCTCTGCCCCTCCCCTGCTCTCTCTCTCTCTCTCTCTCTCTCTCTTAAAATAAATAATCTTAATAAATAAATACATAAACTTCAAAATGGTGATGGGAAAACTGGATAAACAATGGAGAAAAAAAAGTCCGACCATACTTAACTCCCTACACCAGATTAAATATCAAATGAGTCAAACACTGAAATGTAAAACATGCACACATATTTAGAAGTGGGAAGAAGGTAACACCTTTATAGCTGTGGAGAAAACCCTTTTAACAAAAACTTCAAATTTTTTTAAATGATTGAAAAATTACATAAAGATCAAAAATTTCATCATGGCAAAAAAAAAAAAAAAAGCCAATTTGTCAAAGACAAATTGGTGTCAAAACATAAGAAATCACATTCAATAACTAAGTCCCCAAATCTGAGTTTATTACTTATGAAAGGGACAGCTATGCAGGTGGTCAGTGATCAGTATTTCACAAAGCAAACTGCCAATCTCATATAGGGAAGTGTGATAGTATTGATTGTGTTGGAAAGTGTTTACTGGCATTAGACCACCAATGATGAGCTGACTTTCAAAGCATGAGGCTGTCACTGATTGGTTGGTTCTCAGAAGTGTGTTCAATGAACCAAGTTGTCACTGATTGATTAGACAGGCTTATAACCTGTTCTGATAAGGTTATTTGTTATCATGGCTATAGAACAATCTTTTTCTTAGAGTGCAGGAACTTTTTTATTCCCATTGGGAATTTTTTTGGTAACATCACAAAGAAAGGGTCAATCTTCCCAATACATAAAGAGCCCCTAGAAATGGAGAAGTCCAACAACTCAATAGAAAAAAAAAGAACGCAAACAAAAATAAATACTGTTCTTAGAACATTAATAAAAAAAAAAAACCCACCTCAACCTCATTCAAAATAAGTATTTTCTATAGTAACTGCTCTTAAGACCCGGAAAAAAACACACACTACACTCCATAAAATTAAGGTGAAATGTCAAAATAACTTTTTGACATTTCAATGACAATGCAAAAGCCACCAAACTTAGATTAATGTTTCAGAAAAATACAAGATAGATATATCAAAGATTTCTTTTTAGGAATTTTTTTTAAGCCAAAGAAGAGAGGCATAGTTGGGTTCAGTTCTCATTATTTTGGTTTCTTTTACTATTATGCAACATTAAAATTGCTACTTCTTTCCCTCCCCCCAAAGACTTGGGTAATTAGGCCTCTTATCTATTTTTTGGTTTGTGACCTGCTCTTATCGGCACACCCCCAAAATTCTCTACTTTAAAAAATAAGCCAATTAAATTAATGTAATTTTAGCTTTATACAAATAAAAGCTTTAAATAGAAGTTTGCTAAGCATTTGCCAGTAGAAGGAATCAAGTAAATTTGTTTGTTTACAAGATGTTTTTTTTTTTCAAATAGTAAGTCATTCTTGAAATCCTGAGATTTTTCAACACTGTTTAAATTCAATAAATTTAGAATACAGTTGTATAAACTATAGAACTTCTAGCTCTTTGGAAGTGGAACAATTCTGTCACACATTAAAACCAAAATTGATCTAGTATTGTCTTAGAGTCTCTTGCTAAAATTATATAATTCCTCTGTCATCTGACATTTTTTGCAATCTAGGTTTACCCTGGAGAGTTATACTTCATTATGATCTACTTCAGTTACTCAAATGCCCTCCTTTAAATTTTATACAGGTGTTCTAACTCTATTATCTCTGAGATGTATCCAGAAATATACTCCTAGGAGCTCTGGGAATATAGTGATGATGCCTGAGGCCTCAATTTTCTATATAAGAAATGTCAGGGAGGAGTTCTTGGCATCCCTGTAGGTGAGGAACTGGAAAGCTTGTAAGGAGTCTGGACAATGGTGGCTTTAGGTAAGGTTAGTCTGTGTGGAGTGGCACATACAAAACTTCGAATTATCAACTCTGATCAAGATGGGGACACTCAGATATCATCAGGGCGATAGAAACTAAACAAATGGGAGGGCTTTCCTCAGGTTCTTGGGAAGGTTCTCCACAGTTTTCTTCCAGACGCTTGGTGAAGTTTTACTTCCGTACATTTGTATGTAAGCATCATTTTCCCACACAAATTGCTCCATCTTGTCAGGATAAGAGCTTTCCATGATTTTGCCTTAGAAAATTCAAGACATCAGGGCTGGCTCAGTCGATTAAGCATCCGACTGTGGCTCAGGTCATGAGCCAAATAAATGTTTATTATTTTTTTAATGTTTATTTTTGAGAGCGAGCGAACACGAGTGGGGGAGGGGCAGAGAGAGGGAGACACAGAATCTGAAGCAGGCTCCAGGCTCTGAGAGGTCAGCACAGAGCCTGACGTGGGCCTCGAACTCATGAACCGCAAGATCATGACCGGAGTAAGTTGGACGCTTAACTGACTGAGCCACCCAGGTGCCCCTCATTAAACTTTTTTTTTAAAAAGTTCAAGACATCTTAGTCCCAGAATCCATCGAAGGAAATAATCTCTGGTGTGGTTTTTTCCCCACTCTTCTTTCAGCTCCTAAGCCTGCCATTCCAAACTCTGCTGTGATGTACAAGACACCTTCCCAGACCCTCCCACACTCCTCCATCAGCAAGCTCCCTGCTCAGTTCTATTAAGCGACAAAGCGGAAAAAAGAGGGCGTCTTGTTTTTTGCTGTTCTCGCCAATGTTACCCCAGCAGCGGCAGTTGACTCCAGCTACCAAATCCCTTCAACTTTTCTAGAACTAGACTCACTGGACCCTTTCACAGCACTAGCAGTAACTGAGAGGGGTCTTTCTCAGAGCTCTAAACACCAGCTCTGTGCCATCAGCCCTCCTCCACCTCCTAAGTGCCTCATTCTAGTAACTGAAACCCTTCCCTTTTGTTTCCCAGCTTTGAAGGTGTAACCACTTCCTGAAGTTATCATCTCTGAGTTATCTCCGTGTTCCCTTTTGCTCCAGCACCTATCTAACCAATTCCCTATACTGTATACTCTCTGTTGAAGTATTGATTGTGGTTTTGTTTTCCTAACTGTACCCTGATCAATACACTACATATTTTAGTATAAACTGAACAGGGAGGGAGTGAGTTCTCATCCACAGGAAAGTCTATGGTAAGTCAGTCTAAAGTGCAGGAAAAAATAAGCACCCAGACTTCTTATGGGACTTAAAGAGATGGAGTGAAAGGATACAAAAAAATGGACACTCAATGTATGACCTCCAACTGAAAGCCTTCTGAATTGAATGAGTTCCAGGGACAAGATCCTAAAATGGACAGCCTGGAGCTACAAAAGCCATGTTGAAGAGAAATGTAAAGTCAGTAAAATGTAGAGTCCTCTCAGTTAAACTCAAGGTTCAAGTTGCTCCAAGTCCTGCCAAGACAAGGCAAAATTTGGGGGGAAAAAATCAGACTTAAAATTTAAAGTTATAATTGTTTATTAAGATCTTTATGCAAGGAATAAGAAATGGATAAACATATAGTAGTGGCTCAACTCTGATCTTTTTAATCTCAAAATGTTTAGTGTTTCTTACACCTTTATGCACACCAACTGTGAATTAGTATAGGCATTTGTGTAAGCCACTTAGGATTTCTGAGAATTAGTTTCCTCTGGGGCCAAGGTCTCTTGTGACCTGAGAGCTGTCACACAGGGGGAATGTATGGGCAGGGGTCTCCTGTGATACAGGGAGCCACAGACATGCCTGGCAGAGGAGAGGTGAGTGGAGTCTTCATTAGAAGACAGAAGATAACTACAATTTATTGGATGCCACATTTGGAGATTTATGGGAGCACAAAGTCACTGTGTGAAGTGAGACCCTTCCAGGAAGTGGGCAGAGAATAGCCAGGGGGAAGGAATCATCACTTATTCTGGTTCTTTTTTGAGTCAGATGCATACCTCTTGATAGCAACTAGGTTAGTTACATTATGATTCCCATACAGAAATTAAGAAAGTGAGATAATCAAAGGTAAGTAGTTCACCTAAGGTCATACAGGTAGAGACCAAATTAAGAATTTCCTGCACTATATGTCCTTTTTTTTTTTGTAGTCCAAAAGACGCACAAATTACTAGCCCCATGGTTAAATTGCTTATGGATTAAAGATTTGTGAACTAAGGAATCTAAAAGCCATTTAAAGCCATTCTTAACCCACAGGCCCTAAAAAACAAGAGGATGCAGATTTGGCCCCTGGGATGCACTTTACCAGACTCTTGTGCTCGGGCTTCCAACTGACGTCCTGGCGTGTTTAACAGGCTTCCTTCCCCTGGTAGGTCATGAATGCTTTTCTTCTGTCTCATCAGCAGCGTGAGGCTGATGACAACTCTCTGCTTTTCCAGCGTTTTCAGCCTTGTAGCCTCTGCCCCAAGCAGTTTCAAAATTCTGCAATTACACCTTGGTGGGAAAGCCAGCCTTGTGTTTGAGGACTTTCTAGTCTCCAGTATCCTCATTCCAGCTTCATCAGAAAGCCAAGAGCTCTGCCAGTTTCAGTTCACCAGCACCAGCCCCGATTCCTGTCCTGCATTCAAAACAGGCACGCGCGACCCAGTGAAACCATTTTTGGGTTGCAAACATCAGTTCACTTCTCATAAGTCTCCCTTCTCTAGAATCTTAGCCCCGAATTTAGTCCTCATTGTTTCAGTAGCTCTCTGATGTATTTCTAAGAGTAGGCAATTTTACACTTTTAATTTTTTTTCATGTTTATTTTGAGAGAGAGAGAGAGAGTGCAGGCTCGCACATGAGTGAACAGGGGAGGGGCAGAGAGGGAGAGGGAGAGAGAGAATCCCAAGCAGGCACCATGCTATTAGCGCAGAGCCAACTCGGGGCTTGATCTCACACTGAGATCATGACCTGAGCTGAAGTCAAGAGTCAGATGCTTAACTGACGCTTACACAACTGAGCCATCCAGGCACCCCTTTACGTTTTTACCTGGCTTTTCTCATTGCTCTCAGCAGGATTATAGGTCGGCTGCAATGTTACCTGGAAAGCATACGTCTTGCTTTTCAAATAATTTAAAAATGGTATCTTAAAGCCAAATACATTCAAATTCACTCACAATGCTGTATTTCTTCCACACTGAAAAAATCTTCCTGAATTATGATTTTTAAAATTTAAAGGCAAAAAAGACCATTTACAGTGGTGCAGGCTGAGATGAATAAACTTCTTTTATCTTGCTTGCAATGTATTTTTTAAGTTTATTTATTTTTTTGGTAATCTCTATAATCCAACGTAGGGCTCAAATTCACAACCCTGAGATCAAGAGTTGCATGCTCTTCCAACTGAGCCAGCCAGGTGCCCCCATCTTACAGTATTTTAATAATATTTAAATTTTGACTAGGTGATATATTCAATATGATTGATCAAAAAAGTATAAAAGAACAGAGTGAAAAGTTATTCTTCCACCCCTATCTCCCAGCCACCCAGCTGACATGGAGATGCTGGCAACATTTACTCCTTCTCTTTTTAGACATTTTATGCAAATACATGTATGTATCTTTTTACATCAGTAAAGTGATTTTGTTGTTGCTGTTGATTGCTATATACTATTTCATTGTACCATCATTTATTATCTACTGATGTGACATTAAGTCTGTTTCTAAGCTTACTATTATAAACAATGCCATACAGAAATATTTTGTACGTGTCATTCTACACACATGTGAAGATAGTTTTAGGAAATTCCTAGAGGTTGAATTGCTAAGTTCAGAAGTGAGATTTTAAATTTTCTATGGATACCAAGCAATAGATAAGAGTGCCTATTTCCCTACACTCTTGCCAAGATTAAAAAATCACACACACAAACAAAAGCAAAATGAAAAAGCACCTTTATCTTAACTAATTTGAAAGGTAGAAAAATAAAAATGTATGAACATTAATGTAAGTGATGTTATGCATTTCACATATTTAAGAGCCATTTGTATTTCCTTTCCTGGGAACTATGTCTCTTGGGAGTATTTCTAATTTTCCTTTTGAGTTATTAGTCACTTTCATAACGTATTGGCAGACACTTCATACAAAGGAAATGAGCTCTTTGTGAAGAACCGCATCTACTTCTTCCCCAGTTTGCCATGTTTTCCAATTTTTCATTATGGTAATAGTTTTAGTGATGCAGAACTTTTCACTTTTATGTAGTTAATTTTTACTTTTTAAATGTGGTAAAATACATATAATAGTCCATTTTTATTTTTATTATTTTAATTTTCAGATTCTCCACCTCTGCGGTCCTACTGCTCCCTGAGAAGTTAATCACTCTCATGTCCCTTCCACAAAAAGGAGAGAAGTAGCAATACACTCTAATGACTGACGCAAAACATTTATTAGTTTCTAACAAAAAGGCACATAAGGTCAGACTATCCAAAAAACTAATAAATTAAAATTTACCTTAAGGTCAGGAAGACTTCGTCACAAACAATTAAGTGGTTAAATGTATAAATCCTGAAGATGTCACACTATTTCCCTTCTTGGTCATGGACTATTCCAAGAAAATTTAATTATATAAATTTTAAGGAGTTCCAAGAGTTATCTACCCTAAAATGTAAAGTGAAGTTGCTCTTAGAAAAATACTGGTTTGATGAAAACAGATTTTAGTCTATTTTAGAGAAAATTTGGTTAGCTTCTGACTACACTTCATTTCAGCACAATCATTACTCAGAAGCCAATCATTCTTTTTTTGAGAAAGAGCAAACTAAATTTTAAACTAGCATCACAATTCTACCCATAATTACCCAATCAATACTGAAGTAGATGCCACCAAGTATGCAAAGATTAACAGAATTTCAGTTACAAAATTTGGAGGGAAAAATAATAAGGGTATAAAAATACTGACAACTTTAAGCTAGAATTAGCTCCAGGACATTTTATTATACTTTTATTTTAAAAGGATAGATAGAGATCAGCAGAAATGCTGTTTTAACTGTTATTTGCTTAAAGTTGTTCATATTAATGAACAAGCAATTACGTCTCTAAGTTAAATTTCACAAAATGAAATCACTGCCTTCTGATTTAACTTTCAGGGGTAAGACGGCAAAACTCAAGCATGACTTTCTTTTTCTGTCCGTACACACAAATAAAAGTCAGTATCAATACAAATGATAATATAAGGAAATAAACACATGATTATGTCTCAGGTCCCATAATAGGAGATATTACAATATTTAACTCTCCTACAGTAAATTCCCATTTTTCCCCCCTGGAATAGCAGAATAATAGAAATGTGAACTCCTCAAATTTCAGGCAATTTAGTAACTGATTTTGATTTTGACACCAGATACTATGATGTGAAAAGCCTAAATCCAAATGTTTTCCATGTCACTTAGCAAAGAAAGGAGGAGGGGGAATCCTCTGCCAAATCTCACCTGCTACTCCATCCTGAACCCCGTTTCTAATTATTCACTCAGTTCCAGGGTTTCCAAATTGTCAATCCACCCCACTGAGCCTCCCCCCAACTCTTAACTCCTTTTGCAACAAGAGTCTAGCTTCCTTTGTCAACTAATTCCTAATTTCCCAGAAAACTCTGATTTTTCTGATTTCACATTGATCACAAACCATTTCAAATTGAAGAAGATGCTATAATGCTTAAAATAATTAAAATGGAGATGAAAACTAGATTACATTAGTGTTATGGAAGATGCATGTCACGTGCTCTGCAAATAAATGGGAAAGTAGTAAGAAAACTTACCCTGTCTGGATTCCTAACTACTTGGTATAGTATAATCTTACTTTGATTACTAGTTAGGACAAAAAGGGAAGGAGGCAAAGGCCATAAAACATGCATTTTTTGGAAAGAGAACGGCACTTGAAGATTTCTTGGGAGTTCGCCAAGGCATTTTTATATCCATAAGGACTGTCAAACAGTATATCACAGTTATTAAAAAAGGAAAGGATTGGGACTCCTGCTTACCACTGAGTTTGGTATATATTTATATATTTATATATTTCTCCCTGGTAATCACCAGTCCTTTAATTAAGGACAATGAGCATGACCACAGAGCAGAATTAATGAAAAAACTTATAAAGATTCTATGATAGAAAAGAGAGCTTCACAATCCAGCTTTACTAGATTATGAAACACTCCCTTTACCAATGCATTACTTTGTATACCTCTGAAACATCTGAAAAATACTTTTCTGTGACTTACTAGGCTGTAGGGAACAAGCACTTTTAGATACATTACAATTATCTCTAGAAGAATTCGGCATCTTTCTCCCATTAACATTGATTGAATGTTTCAACTGGATCTTAAAAGATGGCTGCCAGTTTTCATTTTTTGAGCCTCTCCGAGATTTTGAATGCTCTATATCAGTCTGTCTTTTGAAGTTCCTGTCTTTGGAATTCTTCCTCTGTCCATTTAGCAATTTGTCTGGTGGTGAAGACGTAGGACGTAACTGATATTCATCTGGGGATCCTTTCTGCCGGTTTGGCTTCATTTGTTCTTTATCTACTTCTTTCTGAAGCTGTACTGCTAACAACCTGTCTTGTTCTTCCTGTTTATGTCTCTCAAAAAGTAAGCGTTCCAAATCTATCAGTTTTTGGGTAAAGTTGATTTCTGTTTCCTCTTGGTCTGAGGAAGCTTTGGGGAACATTTTCCTCCTTTTTGCAGAAATGCATGGATCCATGACTGCTTCAAAAGACGATTCCTGGTTTTTTCTTTTGGAAGTATCTTCACTGATCAGTAGGCAAGACTCTTCATTTTCTGTCTCAACTGTGTTACTTTCAATTATCCGTGTCATACCTGATATGGTGCACGCGCTCTCTGTTTCTCCAGAGCAGGGAACTCTGGCTTCCGATCCCTCATGATTTAGGACACATAACTCTTTATCATGATTGCTTGGTCTCATTTTGACTTTTGCTTCAAGGCACCACTCTCTACCACTGGCATATAGCTTTGGCATAGGTGACTCTACTGAAGACTTTGCACCTTGTTCTTGAGTGTCCATGCATATTTGCGGAGAAAGTGTTGGCATATCTTCTCCAATTTCTGTGTCTTGCCTCGTAGGGCTATTTACAACAGTACCGTCAGTTTCCTATAGAAAACGAAAAAGACTGAGTGAACCAGGGGAAAACATCAAGTTGTAATATAGAAGTCTAATTATACCGATACTCTAGCTGAACTGTAACTATAAGATGGTTAGCATTAGGGGTGCCTGGGTGGCTCAGTCAGTTGAGCGTCCGATTCTTGATTTCACCTCAAGTCATGATTCCAGGGTTGTGGATTGAGCCCCATGTCAGGATCTCTGAGCAAGGAGCCTGCTTAAGATTTTCTTGGGGCGCCTGGGTGGCTCAGTCAGTTAAGCGGCCGACTCTAATTTCGCTCAGATCATGATCTCGCGGTTCCTGGGTTCAAGGTCCTCATCAGGTTCCATGCTGATGGTGCAGAGCCTGCTTGGGATTCTCTCTCCCTCTGTCTGCCCCTCCCCTACTCACTCTCTCTATCAAAATAAACAAACTTAAAAAAAAGAAAAAGATTCTCTCCTTCTCTCTCTGCCCTTCTCCTCTGCTTGTACCCTCTCTTAAAAAAAAAAAAAACCATAGCATTACTATTAATAACATATTCTTAATAGTATGTGTATTCTGGGGGCACCTGTGTGGCTCAGTCGGCTAAACGTCCAACTACGACTTCGCCGCAGGTCATGATCTCACAGTTTCTGAGACTGAGCCCTGCATTGGACTCTGCACTGACAACACTGGGCCTGCTTGGCATTCTCTCTCTCCGTCTCTGTCTGCCTTTTCCCTGCTCATGTGCATGAGTTCTCTCTCTTAAGATAAATAAAAACTTAAAAAAAATTTTTTTTTAAATAGTATTTTTATTCTGTGTGCTAATTTAGATTAAGGTATTTCTTCATTTTCACTCCCATGAATACCTACAGATTAAAATGCAAACTGGATTCTATATATGGCCAATAAACTGGCACTAGGACCTGACCTCTCTTTCACCTTACAAACTTCCTCTAGCCCAGAGGTTTTTAGCCCCTTTTTGTGCCATGGACTCTCTACCTTTCAGCATTTTGGTAAAGCTTACAGACGTCTACTGAATATTTTTCAATATAAAAATAAACACATAGGATTACCAAGGGAACAATCTATATTGCAACACAATAATTAAAAATGTTTTAACTTCTGATGTAATATTGTGTCCCCATTAATACATTAAATAATAAGATCTAGTGGCAAGTCTAATAACTTGTAATTCTGAAGTAGGAATGAATAACAATGATATTTCAAGAGACCTGCCACAGATGTAACATGATAAAAACCTGTGCTTTCCACTGATGATCAAAGGTACAGCTTTTGCTAGTAGTATTATGGTTTGCAGTCTACATTCATAATTAAAGGAATGACAGGTTAGGTGGAAGTAAAGATAAACCTTTTCTTCCATTGAGGTTCATATGTACTCCCTGGATTCTAACTATAGACCTTATTAGGTTAAGAAACGTTGCTTTTGCCAGTATATTTCTTCTCATTTACAGGTCTTAGGTAAGTAAAGACCTAGGATTAGTTTTGACATTAAATCATTCTTTTATCTACTTTGCTTTGCATTGATCATTCCTTATAGCATTTGTTATGAATCAATGTGATTGGACTAGACAAATTCCAGGCTGTTTACCTAGTTTTGCTGTGAATATGAACACCAGGGTAGGAAAAATATCCCCACCCTGCAATGCCTCTTCCATTCTCAGTTCCATTATGAGCCAGATCATGTGGACCTAAATCCTCCCTCTAGCATCTCTACTTAAGGGATTTTGTGCAAGTCTCATATCTCTGTGTGCCTTGGTTTTCTTAACTGTTAAATGGGTACAAGAATGAGTATGTACCTTATAGAGCTGGTACTTGTGATGGAGATTGAAGAAAACAATACATACATTATCTGGCACATTGGAAATGCCAATTAAATGATAGGTGAGTTTAAAAATTTTTAGGAACCTCTTAATAAAGTGTTAATAAAACTTCTCTGTAGGAAATCAACAGTGGTGTCAGCTCACTTTTTTTTTCTTGGTTCTATTTTCCTAGAAACCTGATAAACATGAAATGTCACCTGTGTTACTAGGCCACATAGCTAATGGTATAAAGTACCTTATTGGTGAACTGCATTTTTAGAGAAGTTTTCTGACTCCTAGTATAGGTGAGACTAAGATGACCATACACAACAGTGAATTAAAAAAAAAAAGTGTGGAAACTACAACTATTAGCAATCTATAGTGTTAGTAAACTTGCCAAACTAAGAACATCTTTAGTATCCACATACCTTGGACACGGAGTTTTTCCTGCTTTCTTGTACAACTTCAGACTGTGATGCTGACCCAAACTGAGACTTAGGTGACAAATACCTTAACAAAACAAAACAAAACAAACAAACAATGTTTACCAAAGTTTGAATGCTTTGACAGACAAGTGGTATGTAACCAATATAATATGTCACATAGCTATTTATGTGAAGGTTGTCTGTTTGCTGCTTGGCTGATTTATCAGAAAGAGTGTAGTCCATCTCCTTGTCTCAGGTATTCTGGCCTCACTCCAGAGCAAACTTAAAAGGCCGAGGATTGATATTTTAGTGAAAAACAGCAGAAAAAGGAAGTAAAATCTAAACATTTCTTAATTCTCAAAAGAAATTCAAAAGATAGACAGTATCAAAACAACTCAAGACTATACAGTCTTCCCAAAAGTAATGGAAATGAAATTTTAAATCAGGAGAAAGACTATGTTAGTTTCTTTTTAATGCCAGAAATTCTGACTGTTTACTACATTAAAAATTTTTTTTGTAATGTTTACTTATTTGAGAGAGAGAGAGAGAGAGAGAGAAAGAGAGAGAATGTGAGCAGGGGAGGGGCAGAGAGAGAGGGGAGACACAGAATCTGAAGCAGACTCCAGGCTCTGAGATGTCAGCACAGAATTTGACGCGGGGCTTGAACTCGTGAACCGTGAGATCATGACCTGAGCTGAAGTCGGACGTTTAACCGCCTGAGCCAACCAGGTGCCCCTGTTTACTACATTTTTAATCGCTACTATTGAGAAAGTATCCATGATTAGATTATTTACTATTCTGATTTAAAGATTTTGTTAGATACACATTTTATATAAACTACACCTACAAAAATACAGATCAAGTTATCCATTATAAGAGCATATCTCTAAATTTCTAAGCATCTTTAATAGGCTGTTTGCCACTGAAAACATGAAGTTTGTAATATGATGAAAAATGCTGTAAAAATGGGATTAAAAGGACAGGTTATGAAATGGTTAAGTATATTTTTAAAACTGGAAAAAATCCAAACACATATACAACCATGCTTAAAATCTCCCCAAAATGTTGGCTGTCTTCAAGCAATGGTAACATCGGGTGATTGTTTTTATAGCTAAAGAAAACAATGAAAAAATGTCTGATTGCTAATAGTATGTAAAACCATGAGTTCCATGGTGTCCAAAATACCATGAGTAGTATGTGAAACAATAAAATAAAATCTAGTCAAAGATCTCATATAAAGGACAGATAACATCCCTTATAGATAAACTAGAATGTCTAGACCACAAATAACATCCCTTATAGATAAACTAGAATATCTAGACCACATATTTAGTTGAATCATTCTAACTACTTACTCTGCAAACTTGTAAGTACAAGAACTACCTTTTCAACTGATAAGAGAAAACAGGAGCCCAGTTGAGTCTCATTTTAATTTTGTTTCTCAAAGCTGAAGAAACTCTTCTGCCAATGTTGGATATTAGTTACCAAAACAGATTTATTATAACATAATCGGTTTTTTTGAAATCCACAAGCAGAGAACAAAATGTGACCAGATAGTTATTCAACATAATCAGGAAAGATTTATGAGCTTGTCCTGAATATTCTTTATGGTAATGTATGAATATGTGCTCATTCTAAAAAAGTAAATAGAGGGGCAGCTGGGTGGCTCAGTCAGTTGAGCATCCAACTTCAGCTCAGGTCATGACCTCACAGTTCATGAGTTCAAGCCCCACATTGGGCTCACTGCTGTCACTGCAGAGCCTGCTTCAGATCCTCTGTACTCTCCCCTGTTGCTCCTCCACTCACTCTCTCTCTCAAAAATAAAAAATAAACATTAAAGATCTAAGAGAGTATATGTGTGTGTGTCTAATTCATAAAAAACAAATTGTTTATAAGAGAATAGTTACAAATATATGGACGAATCATAAGAATCACAATAAATTGTGGTTCAGGGAGAGGGATACTGAGGGAAAGGGTACCAGTGAACCTTTTGGAAATATTCTGTAGCTAAAACTGGAGGGTGGTTTATCCATATGTAAAAATTCACCAAACGTATACTTAAGATTAGTGTACTTTAATATATGTATGTTACAATTTTTAAAAGTCTTAAACCGCATTTAAATAAATAAATAAATAAAATCCTTTATGGAGCCTCCTCTTTGTCCTCCACCTCAGAGTGTTTCTTACCTCTTGCTTTTAAAAATAGTTTTACCACACATTTGTATCCCTAAACATGTACTGCTTAGTACTGCATGATTTTGAACTTTACATCTATGGAATCGTACTACATGCATTCACCAATTTTTTCTTCACCCATTTTCCTGACTCATGCCTGCTGTTCTCAGCTAGATTCATTTTGACTGTTGGGACAGTAGTCAGTTCTACTTTTGGACATCTGGGTGCTTCTGCTTTTTGCTGTTACAAACAGTACTCCTGGGAACATTCCTGTACATGTCTTCTAGGATTTCTTTTTATATATATGTTTTTTTAAAGTTTACTTATTTTGAGAGAGAGAGAGTGAAAGAGAATTGGGGAGGAGGGGACAAAGGGTCTGAAGCAGACTCTGCTGAAAGCACAGAGCCCGATGCGGGGCTAAAACTCACTAATTGTAAGATCGTGACCTGAGCAGCAAGTTGGGATGCTTAACTAACTGAGCCACCCAGGCGCCCCTCTTCTGGGGTTTCTTTAGTGTCTGTACCCCAGAGTCCTAGAGTATCAACCTTTTACATTCCCACTAAACATGTAACCGCTCCTTATCATCTACAGCACTTTATATTGCCAGAAAGCTTAATTTTTCCAATAGGATGAGTATGAAATGCTACCTCACTGTGACTTTAATTTGTATTTCCTTCTTCTCAAATATATACTAACTTTCAGGGTTTCATTTTCTGTAAAGTCAAAAATTTTTGCCTCTTTTTCTACTGATCTTTTTCTTCCTCATAGATGGATATTTCTTTAATAGCACCCAATCTTTTTTTCAGTTAAATACGTTAAAATATCTTCTTAAAAGACAGAAGATTATCATTTTATTCTCTAAAGGTATTTTGGTAAAGTCATTCTTAATCTTATGATCTAATTATGTTTTACTCTTTACAATAGCCTCCCCAAAGATAATCTCCTTCATTATCTTCTAAAAGATTTATTGTCTTCTTAAAGATTTATTGTTTGTCTTTTTAATAACTTTTAATTCACCTTAATTTTTATATATAGTATGAGTAGAGATCCAAGCTCATTTTTTCCTTGTGTAATCAATTGTCCCTGCGGCATTTATTGACAAATTCATCCTTTTCCCACTGATTAAAATGGCTACTACTGTATTAGTTACCCAAAGTACCCCAAAACTTAGTGGCTTAAAACAAAACATTATCTCACAGTTTCTGAGGATCAGAAATCCAAGAGCAGCTTAGCTGGGTGGTTTGAGCTCAGGATCTCTCACTAGGGTCTAGTGAAGATGTTAGTCATCTGAAGGCTTGACTGGGGCTTAGAGGATCACCTTCCAAGAAGGCTCACTCACAAAGGCTATTCTGAAGTCCCATTTTGTTACTGGCTGTTGGCAGAAGGGCTTAGTTCCTTACCACGTGGGCCTCTCCATAGGGCTGTTCATCACAGGGCAGCTAAACTTCCCAGAGCAGGTAATCCAAAAAAGAGAAAAGTCACAGTGCCTTTCAGGATTTAGTCTCCATAATACACAATGTCCCCTTGAGTAATTCTATTTTTATACTTAAGGCCAGCCTACACTCAAGGGGAAGGGAATTGGGCTCTGTCTTTTTAAGGGATGAATATCAAAGAATTTGTGGACATATTTTAAAACCACCAAAGGCATCATGAAGGCACCATAAAATTGTTGTATTTCTACACTAAGGCTATTACACTGCCTTAATCGTTTTATCTATTCTTGTGCAAATATCACATATATTTACTTATAAATTTAAAGCATCCAACTCTCCACCACACATTTTATTTCTCTTTGGTAGTATCTGAAAGTCCTTTCTCTTCCATATAAATTTTGAGAGTCAGATGGTTAACCAACTGAGCCACCAGCCGCCCCAAACTCTCATTAATTTTAAAAATGTATCTCTAGGGGCGCCTGGGTGGCTCAGTCGGTTAAGCGTCCGACTTCGGCTCAGGTCATGATCTCACGGTTCGTGGGTTCGAGCCCTGCGTCAGGCTATGTGCTGACAGCTAGCTCAGAGCCTGGAGACTGTCTTCGGATTCTGTATCTCCTTCTCTCTCTGACCCTCCCCTGCTCGCACTCTCTCTCTCTCTGTCTCTCAAAAATAAATAAAAAACATTAAAAAAAAATGTATCTCTAAATTCTTGGATTTTCAATGAATTTTCTATATTCCACCTCTAGTAAAAATGGCTTCTTTTTAAATCCACAATGGTAATTTACTTATTTTTTTAATGTTTATTTGAGAGAGAAAGAGAGAGCAAGCACGAGCAGGGATGGAGCAGGGAGAGAGGAGACAGAGGATCCGAAGCAGACTTTGTGCGGGCAACAGAGAGCCTGACGTGGGACTTGAACTCACAAACTGTGAGATCATATCTGAGCTGAAGTCAGACGTTCAACCAATTGAGCTACCCAAGCACCCCTAATTAACAATGGCTTCTTTTCCAAGCTCTTATCTTTTGTTTCCTTTTACTGTCTCACTGTGCAGACTGAAATCTCCAGTCCAACACTGAATAGAAATGCTAAACAGAGGCCCACACTTGTGTCTTCCCGGTCTTAACAGGAATGGTTTCAATTTTCTACCATGAAGTATGATATCTGATATAAATTTTCTAGTAGATACCCTTTAACAAGTTAAGTTTCTTCCTATTCCTACTTCATTAAGAATTATCTGGGGCGCCTGGGTGGCTCAGTCGGTTAAGAGTCCGACACCGGCTCAGGTCGTTATCATAGTCTGTGGGTTCAAGCCCCGCATTGGGCTCTGTGCTGACAGCTCAGAGCCTGGAGCCTGCTTCAGATTCAGTGTCTCCCTCTCTCTCTGCCCCTCCCCTGCTCAACTCTCTGTCTCTGTCTCTCAAAATAAACACATAAAAAAATTTTTTAATAAAAAAAAGAATTATCATTCCCTTTCTAAATGAATAAACATTAAAAAAATTATCATTCCCATGCTTTTCATATTTAAAGTTAATAGCTTAACATTAATTCATTTTTTTCTTAGTATTAAATATGTTTAATATCTTCAATAATTCTATTACTTCCACAAAAGGGCATTACAGTTCCTTTTATTGCAAATGCATCTTAAAAAAAAAGCCAACTTTAATGTTGAAGCTATAATACAAAATTTTAATTACTGGCACTATACTACAAAGCAAAATGAAGAACATCTTATTTAAATAAAACAAGGATAATATTTCACTGGGGAGTATATCCAACACATTTTTTTCTCTATATATCTACATCCAATGGTGATATTTTATAGGCTAATTTAATTTAAAAAGATAAATGAGAGCCATGTTTTGCTCAGGAATACTACTGTACACATACCACACAGGATGTTTTTACAGCAAATACTAGTTTGCCAAACTTCAATGGCAAAACACTAAGTCATGAATTGGGTTGTGTCCACCTAGTTGTTTCTTGTGCCCTGGAGAATCTACTGGTGGGTAATGTTGAGAAACCACCTTTTTGCTATCATTTCTCTTCTTACAGGTGACCCCCTGTAATCTAACATAATCTAACATAAGAAATCTAAACATTTCTTAATTCTCAAAAGAAATTCAAAAGATAGACAGTATCAAAACAACTCAAGACTATACAGTCTTCCCAAAAGTAATGGAAATGAAATTTTAAATCAGAAAGGCTATGTTAGTTTCTTTTTAATGCCAGAAATTCTGACTGTTTACTACATTAAAAATTTTTTTTTGTAATGTTTACTTATTTGAGAGAGAGAAAGAGAGAGAGAAAGAGAGAGAATGTGAGCAGGGGAGGGGCAGAGAGAGAGGGGAGACACAGAATCTGAAGCAGACTCCAGGCTCTGAGATGTCAGCACAGAGTTTGAGATATAATATTCATCTCCTTAAGATGCAAGGCCTAGAAAAAAACCTCACACAAATCCACTGGATGTCACAATGTTCTGTTTGAAAAAATTCTGTTGCTTCCAGGTGCTGCCTTATTTGCTCATTTCTTAATCTGTCTTTTCACTTTGTTTATATCTTTTTCAACTCTCTTCCAGTCAACCTGCACATAGCCACTGGGACCAGCAATCTGAAGAGGAAGAAAGCCACCACTTACTATAGCTGCTGCAAGTTTTCCAACTTTCTGGAACAAAAGTCCTGCACACCTTGGGAATGGGGTTTCCGGGTTGCCATGGTACTGCCAGCGGCCACCTATGAAGGCGGTCCTCGCTCACACCCATTAATTCATGTTCTAATATTAAGCCAGCAATGTAGTCCTAGAATTGTCATTTTAAACATATTTTCGGTCTTTCTTCTCTTTTTCTGATATGGCATTTAAAGTTTTCTAAATACCACTTTAGCTACCTCCCAAAAGTTTTGATGTATATAATACTTTCAATTCTATTATTTCTACCAAGATTTATTCTTTTTTGAAAGTAGGCTTCATGCCTTGTGCAGAGCCCAACACAGGGCTTGAACCCACAACCCTGAGATCAAAACTTGGATGCTTAACCAACCAAGCCACCCAGGCACCCCCAACAAGATTTATTCTTTAACCAAAATGAGTTACTTAGCAGTTTTCCTTAATTTTCAAACACTTGTATAGCCTTTTTTGCTAATCATTTGAAATCTGAGATGAAATCCATATAACATAAAATTATTTTTTTCTTTAAAAAAATTTTTTTAATGTTCATTTATTTTGGCGGGGGGAGAGAGCAAGCAAGCGAGCATGGGGGAGGGGCAGAGAGAGAGGGAGACACAGAATCGGAAGCAGGCTCCAGGCTCTGAACTGTCAGCACATAGTCCAATGTGGGGCTTGAACCCACAAACTGCGAGATCATGACCTGAGCCAAAGTTGGATACTCAACTGACTGAGCCACCCAGGTGCCCCTAAAATTAACCATTTTAAAAGTGTACAATTCAGTGGCATTTTAGTATGTTCACAAAATTGTACAACCATCACCTCTATTTAGTGCCAAAACATTTTCACCATCCTAAAGGAAATCATGTATATGCTAAGCAGTAACTCCCCATTCCCACCTTTCCCCAGCCCCTGGCAACTACTAACCTGCTTTCTGTCTCTGTAGATTTACCTACTCTAGCTATTTCATATAAGTAACATCGTGTTAACAGGCAGCCCTTTTTGTCTGGCTTCTTTCATTTGGCATGTTTCTGAGGTTCATCCATGTTAACAGCATGTATCAGTATGTCACTCCTTTTTAGGCTGAATAATATTCCATCGCATAGATTATACCACATTTTGTTTACCCATGCATCCCTCAATGGACATTTGTGTTGTTTCCATCCTTTCGCTGTTTGAAGTACTGACACAAACATCTGTGTATAAGTATTTGTTTAAATTCCCATTTTCAATTCTTTTGATACTTGGGTAGGAGAGGAATTGCTGAGTCAAATGGTAATTCTGTTTAATTTTCTGAGGAACCGTCAAATCGCACCATTTTATATTCCCACCAGTAATGTACAAGATTCCAGCTTTTCCAATCCTTGCCAACACTTGTTATTTTCTTTGGATTATAGACATTCTAGTGGATGTGAAATGGTATTTCATTGTGGTTTGATTTACATGACTTATGATATTGGGCATCTTTTCATGTGCTTATTGGCCATATGCACATCATTGGAGAAATGTCCATTTCATGTACTTTGCTTATTTTGAAATTGGAATGTTTGTCTTTTGTTAAATTACATAACAATTCTTTACATATTCGAGGGGCACTTGAGTGGCTCAGTGGGTTAAGCGTCTGACTTCAGCTCAGTTCATGATCTCATAGTCTGTGAGTTCCAACCCTGCGTCGGGCTCTGTGCTGACAGCTCAGAGCTTGGAGCCTGCTTCAGGTTCTGTGTCTCCCTCTCTCCCTCTGCCCTTCCCCTACTCTCTGTCTCTCTCTTTCCCTCAAAAACAAATACTAAGCAAAATAAAGAGTTGCATACTCTACCAACTGAGCCAGCGAGGCCCCTATTTTTAATGTATAGATTGTAGTTCTTAAACTCTTCCATTGTTAATTACTATGAGATAGCTTATATCCTCATAAAATCATCAACTCTACCTGCTGCTGGAGGGGCATTGTGGGGAGACTAAATCACTCTAATACTGACTACCTGACTCATACGTTTTGTATAGTAGAGAAGAAATATAATGTACAGACTAGGGAAAAGAGGATAAAGGAATGACCTAGATGCCAAGTTATAACCTCCTTCAGTGAGGATAACCTTATGAGACCAGACTTTCTCATCTGAATCTAAACCAGGAGAAAAAGGAATCCAACTGGTTAATTTTGAGAAAATGGGAACATGAAAATCCTGAGAAATCAAGATAAAAAAAGACTTCATATCTCTCTTCATGCTAGCCAGGTGTCTAAGCTATGTGAATAGCACCCTTATTTTCACTTTATATCAATCTCAGACCATCTCAGACCATCTGGAGAGTTTTCACACAGAGTTCATGGACCGAATTTTATCAGCGGTCTATATGAACAAAAACACCGGCATACAGTAAGTGATCAATAAATAGCTTAGATAAGTAGTCATGTTTACTTACTTCTGAATATCTCCAGTGTTCGTCTGTTTGTTCTTACTTTTCTTTTGAGACTTGGTTGTGACTGCATCCGATTTTCTGGGATTCAAGGGAGAAGCCAAGACACTTCCGTCACAGAAATTGTTCTTCAACAAGAGAAAAAGGATAAGAGACATTATTTTATAAAATTATAATAAATTAAGCTATTATTTTGACTAATTCAGACTCCAACAGAATTTTTTAGGAATTATGCTCACATTTAAATTCTACACACCCTTTGAATAATAGTGACCATGCAAAAATCAGTATAAATAAGATTCAATCCGTCCAAGTTGGTCTACATTAATTGCATTTTTATTCTACATTAAGAGCACAAAGGGCAAGATGTTACTAATATTCATTTTTCTAATGAATGGCTTCATATAATTATAACTACCTTAATCTACAGGGAAAAATTATGGATATGCCTGGAATTAAAGTTAATTTTATGTAAAGATAATTTAATTGGGGGATTTAAGAACATACCAATGTCATAAATATTTACTTGCTATTACCAGTCTCATAAGTTTCTTACTACACTATTGGAAAAATTAATAAGATTGGTGGAGGTAGACATTTGGTTTTGGACCACCAAACTTTCTCAAGTAAACCTAAGAATCCTTTTTTTTTTTTTTTTTTTAATGTTTATTTATTTTTGAGATGGAGAGACAGAGCGGGGGAGGGTCAGAGAGAGAGGGAGACAGAATCCAAAGCAGGCTGCAGGCCCTGAGCTGTCAGCCCAGAGCCTGAGGCGGGACTAGAACTCACAAGCAGTAAGATCATGACCCGAGCCAAAGTCGGACGCTTAACCTACTGAGCCACCCAGGCACTCCAAGAATTCTTCTAAAATATCAGTAGTTCTACTCTTATAATCCCTGTTAATAACAAGAAGGATCAGAATAAGATTCTTAAAAGATAGATAAAGATAACCCCAGATTCTCCTCTTTGATGTCTTTTCTTACCTATCTCATCTGTTCTTCTACTGGTCAATGTCTTTTACTTAATTCCCTAATTATGTACCTTTTCAAAACTATTCTACTAAAATTTTAAAAGACGAAATACATTAAAAAGGGTATATACTCTAAAACTTGGATACACTAATGGGGCATCTGGGTGGCTCAGTTGGGTAAGTGTCTGACTTTGGCTGAGTTCGAGCCCCGCATTGGGCATACTGCTGTCATAGCAGAGCCTGCTTCAGATCCTCTGTCCCCCACCCCCCGCCCCTCCTCCACTCATGCTCTCTCTCTCTCAAAAATAAACATTTAAAAAATAAAATAAAACTTGGGTACACTAACACGAACAGTAGGCCTCTCAGAAAAAAAAAAATCCCAATTCTGGATATACTTCATTTTGGTAATTATATTTTAGGATATTTGTTGTTTGAAAGCAGAGGAATTGTTTTTAGAGGCTCTCAAACCCAAATGCACATTCAGCTTCCCTAGATGCCTCTGGGAATGGTATTCCCTAAATCCTATCCCCAGAGATTCTGATTCAGTAGATTTGGAAAAGATATGGGAATTTGTATTTTACAAGAACCCCAAATGAATTCTCCCAGATTCTTTCACATCACTAGGTCTCACTGTACCCTCAGGTCTTACAGTATGGTTTTATCATCCTTTCTTCCGTTCATTTTTCCCGAGGCAATAATTTAACTACAGCAAGGTAATAAAATTCAGGTCTAAGGTCTACTGTATTACTTAAAGCTTTAATGTGCTTCACTTCCAAAGAGTGATTTACATCCATACAATGGATTATTATGCCACTCTTAAAAAAAGAATCAGGTAAGACTCTAGTTACATTGGGGAGCCTGGGTGGCTCAGTCGGTTAAGTGTCTGACTTTGGCTCAGGTCAGATCTCATGGTTCATGAGTTCAAGGCCCGCATCAGGCTCTGCACTGACAGCTCAGAGCCTGGAGCCTGCTTCGGATTCTGTGTCCTCCTCTCTTTCTGTCCCCGCCGCCCCGCTCACACTGTGTTCCTCTTTCCCGAAAATAAATAAACGTTATTTAAAAAAAAAAAAAAGACTGTGTAGTTACATAAAAAAATATCTAAGACATATCAAGTGAAAAAAGACAAGGGAAAAAACAGTGTGCTTGACGTATCCTTTTTAGGTGAGTAAGAAAAAATGATAAACTGTTAATAGTGCTAACTTTTGGGGAAAGAGACTGATGTAATGGAACAGGAGTGAGAATATAGTGTGGATGGAAACAGAGGAAGCTTTTCTATGTTTTCTGAATTTACTAACATACTAGGAAGTTTTAAGTATACTTCAATCAGAGCAAATACATAACAATATGCAAAAAAAATTGTGTTTTGTTGTAAGTAGAACAAATACGTCAGAAACACTTCCCCAGATCTTTGAAAACCACACAAAGCAATGGGAATGTACTTCAAAGTACTCTCCTAAAACTTACAATATTAATGCTTAGCTTTCTTGCTAGTTCTTCATCATTTTTCAGTTGTTCTTCCATCTCTCTTCGCCTTTTTTCTGCTTGTTGTTTTTCCTCCTCTTCTTCCTCTGCCAATAATCTCTGTATGTATGCTTCGCTGGCTTTGTTTTCTTCTTCCTCACTGGCTCGTCGCTCTGCCTCCACCTTAAAAAAAATTAATAAAGAACACTTCTATGAACTTTTGATTATACTTGCAATATTTCTCTTTTCTTAAAAGCAATTCTTTTTCTTTTCTTTTCTAGAGAGAGTGAGAGCTGGGGAGAGGGGCAGAGAGAGGGAGGGAGAGAGAGAATCTTGAGCAAGCTCCAGGCTCAGGTCATGGCAAAAGACAGGGACAGACAGTCCATCCAAAAAAAATTATTAAAATGTCCCTTAATTATATGAAAAGATAATCTTTTTCATAATAAGAGAAATAACAATTAAATCTACGCTGAGATAGGACTTCCAGTTTCCAGTAATGATAGAGTAAAACACTGGTGGAAGATCTTCGAACAAAAACTGACTTTAAAACCGGGACATGATAAGCAACTACTGAAGGAACTGGAGAGTGAACATAATCAGACAAACTGCTCCTCCTGGCTTAAAGCCTGGAGCTAACGTAATCTGACACCAGTGGAAACTGACCCCACACTTGGGGTCACTTGATATTCTAAAAGGTTCACAGACAGTTTACTGGGGAAAAGATGCTTGTTACAATACATGGGGGTAGAATACAGAATATCTGTAGGAGAAAAAATGAATCCCAACCCTACCTCATGTCATACTCAAAAACTAATTGAATGGATTATACATCTAAACATAAGAACTAAAACAAATTCCAAAAGAAACCTTTGTGACCTTGAGCTAAGCAAAGTTATCAAACTGTATACCTTAAATTAGTAAATTTTCCTATATTGAAATTTACTATAGGTAAATTCCACTTCAACAAAGCTTTTTTTTTTTGAAGAAAAATTATGCCAATACGATTCTCACACATCAGATTACCAAAAATTTAAAAGCCTGACAGTATGCTATTTTTTTTTTAATTTTAATGCTTATTTATTTTTGAGAGAC
>CM053573.1:67791013-67856227 GCA_028646485.1 Cryptoprocta ferox
CGGGAGACACAGAATCCGAAGCAGGCTCCAGACGCTGAGCTGTCAACACAGAGCCTGATGGATTTAAACTCACAAATTGTGAGATCATGACCTGATCTGAAGAAAGCCTGATAATACTCTGTTGGCAAGGGTATTTTGAAACAGGTGCTCTCATTGGGAATGCAAAATGGTACCCCAATCAAGGAGAATTTGACAGCTCTAACAAATCTATATATCATTTACCTTTTGACCTGCTAATGTCAGGTAGAAATCTCCCCTGAGGATATACTTCTAATAATATTAAAATATACATGCACAGGGGTACCTGGGTGGCTCAGTTGGTTAAGTGTCCGACTTTGGCTCAGGTCATGATCTCACTGTTTGTGAGTTCTAGTCCCGCGTCAGGCTCTGTGCTGACATCTCAGGGCCTGGAGCCTGCTTCAGATTCTGTGTCTCCCTCTCTCTTCCCCTCCCTCACTCATGCTTTGTCTATCTCTCTCAGAAATAAACAAACATTTAAAAAATATATATATATATATACATGCACAATATTATAGTACTATTTGTAATTAGAAAATACACAGTACGCAGTATTTAATAAACAAGAACAGTTATACATCTGTTTATCTTTACAAAAGACACCAAAGGAAGGATAAACTACCCTGCAATGAAATTAGTTATCTACAGTGTGGGCAGACACAGGGTGGATAAGATACAGGAGGGAGTTATTCTCTCTGAGAGTAACTTTTAATGTAATTTTTATGTTTGCGTGCATGTTAACATTCTACACATTCAGGGGCGCCTGGGTGGCTCAGTTAAGTGTCTGACTTCGGCTCACATCATGATCTCCCAGTTCATGGGTTCAAGCCCGGCATCAGGCTCTCTGCTGACAGCTCAGAGCCTAGAGCCTGCTTTGGATTCTGACTCCCTCTTTCTCTGCCCCTCCCCTGCTCATGCACACACACTCGTGCTCTCTCTCTCACAAATATAAATGAAATTTTAAAAAATTCTTTTAAAAAGATAAGGGAAAATGAAAAGAAAATCACTATCACATAACAGTACCAACTACATATAAATAAATTAAAACTACTTTCTACCTAATTTTAAACATGTAAAAAATAGAGCTTTTGTAAAGTACATTAAAATTAATTATATTACAATATATATTATTTACGTAGGCACATAAAACTGTATGTAAAATCTAAAATGGAAAACACAGCAGAGAATTTTTCCAAAAAAGAATAAACATTTAGGGTTCCTGGATGGCTCAGTCAGTTAAATGCCCAACTCTTGCTTTCATGACTCAGGTCATGATCTCATGGTTCACAAAATCGAATCCCGTGCTGGGCTCCATGCTGACAGCACAGAGGCTGTCTGGGATTCTCTCTCTTTCTCTCTCTCTGTTCCTCCCTCTCTCTCAAAACAAATAAACTTAAAAACAAAAAAGAATACCTATTTATTAATACCTACCTTGCTGATCTCCTCTTCATATTCTCTTCTCAACTCCCCGGGTTTACTTAATAAGCGAACTGGCTGATAGTCATCAACTGTTAGGGATCAAGGAAGAAAATAATATTATAGGCAACACAGAATTTTATGGCTAGCTTTGGTCTTCCATTAAACCTATATTAACATGAAAATGTGATATTAAAATAAATGTACAATTATTAACAGTTATAGCAGTATCTTCTCTACAGAATTCATTTTATTTTTTTGTATTTTTTATTTATTTTTTTAAAGGGTGGAATTTAATCTTTATTTACAGGACACGGCAAGATATGAGATTCCACATAGAAATAAGAAACCCACTGAGAGGAGAAGCTTCATTCAGTTTGTACAGTTTGGAACTGTTCAAGTACAGTTTCCCAGAATTCATTTTAAAAGAAAAGTCTAGGGGCACCTGGGTGGCTCAGTTGGTTAAGCATCTGACTTCGGCTCAGGTCAGGATCTCACACTTCATGGGTTTGCGCCCCATTCAGGCTCTGTGCTGACAGCTCGGAGCCTGGAGCCTGCTTCAGATTCTGTGTCTCCGTCTCTCTCTGCCTCTCCCCTATTCTCACTCCCTCTCTCAAAAATAAATAACATTAAAAAAAAAAAAAAAAGAAAGAAAAGTCCAGAGATTTTCTGGTTCAAAATGGCACATGAATACATATACTTAACTCCCGCTCTAGAATCTGTTAAAATAACAGTGAGGGAATTTTTTAAAAGTAATCCTACAACAGCAAAGAGGGTCAATCAGTAAACAGGAAACTCTAATAAATGTCTAGAAAATGGGAAGCCAATAAATATAAAAGAGGTGACTTATATAGCAGAATGAAGAAAAATACAACCCTTGGAAGGGAAGGTGACGTAGGAGACCTGCCCCATATACCTGAAAGGCAGCTCAGGTTCCAAAACATAAAGCAAAATAGAGACCTGAGTGAATGAATGTAGGACAGGGAATTTAAAGTTTATAATCTGTTAAATTAGAATACTTGGCTGCTAGGCAAGTGTACATATCACAATCAAAAATTATTTTTTAAAGAAACTAAATTGTCTGGACAGAGCCAGTGCAGCTAATATGAGAGATAATGACCCAGAGCAAAACCTTCTAAAACCTGGTACTCAGGGATGGAGAAGAAGAATGGCCAGGTTTAACCTCAATGTCTGCCAGTCACCAATATGCCAATATATGTACAAGGAGCTTTTTCTAGGGCCTCATTTTTAAATATGAAAGCAAAACCAATGATCATCAAACATTTGAAACAAATCTACAGGACTAAAGAAACACTAAGATGCAAAGAAGGGAAAAATAATCTTGAGTTGAATCCATCAAAAGAGAACACAACTGCTTGTTTACAGGGGCAGCTGTTACTCAACTCCAGCTGACTACTACCACCAGGAAACTTAGGTCTGTCCTTGTTATATTCTTTGATTTTTTTCAAGACAACCCAGAAATCTATATGTTAATGTAAAATCTCCAAATTTTAAATGTTGGCACTGAATGGTAACAGAAAACATGTCTGTAGCCTTTACATGGCTTGCAGGCCAGTAGTTTGCAAATTCTGCAACAGAGGTACTGAAAACAGTAATACAACTCCATTACTGGTAGCAAAGAAATATACTAAATTCTTATTTTAGCTGTTGAGGAGGATTCATCTAGACAATACAGTGGGAAATACAGGAGAGAAGTGTAAGGCTCCTGAAAAATTAGTAGGCGTTAGAAAAAAGCTCAAGAAGCCAGGAGGGACAGCACTTTAATTATAGCATTTCTAATAAAGAAGGACAGGGTATGTATAGAGAGGTAGTGTAATATCAGATGTGACAGCTTAGGGGGTGGGTAAACTTTTTCTGGAAAGGGCAAGATAATAAATATTTTATGTTTTGTGGGCAACGCAGCCTCTGTTGCAGTAATTCAGCTCTTGCCACTGTAAGCGCAAAAGCAATCATTGACACAGATGAGCACAGCGCCTCTGTCCTAATAACACTTCATTTACAAAAAGAGATGTGGCCCAAATTTGGCCTGTGGAGGACAAAGTTCTCAGAAATTCTGTGTGTGTGCGTGTGTGCACACAAGTGCACATGTGTGGTGGTGTGGTGAACATCAAAAAACTGTAGGCAACTGGAAAAGGAAAACTGTTTCCTTTTATCATTAAGAGTTCACTTAATAAAGAATAAAAATCGCTAAAATATTATGAAAATTAAAAGACAACCCATAGAATGGAGGAGAATATCTGCAAATCATATATCTGATAAGGCATTAGTATCAAGAATATATAAATAACTCCAAAAACAGAACAACAAAAAACAAGCTCAGTTAAAACAATGGGCAAAGGACAGATATTTTTTCCAAAGAATATGCAAATGGCCAACAAGCACATGAAAAGATGCTCAATATCATTAGTCATTAGGGAAATGCAAAGCAAAACCACAAAGAGATACCACTTCATACCCATTTGGGCGGCTATTATAAAACAAAATAGTAAGTGTTGACAAGGAGATGGGGAAACTGAAATCCTGGGGCGCTGCTGGTAGAAGTGTAAAATGGTACAGCCACTATGGAAAACAATATGGTGGTTGCTCAAAAGAATTAAACAAAATTACCATAGGACCCAGGAATTCCTTTCTGGGTACCTACTCCAAAGAGTTGAAAGCAGGAACTCAAACAGATACTTGCACACCAACGTTCACAGCAGCATTATATACAACAGCCAAAGGTGGAAGTAATCCAAACATTTATCAACAGATAAATGGATAAATAAAATGTGGTAAATACATACAGTGGAACATTACTGTCATAAAATGGAAGAAAATCTGACACATGATGTAACAAAGATGAACCATGAAGATATTGTGCTAAGTGAAATAAGTCAGACACAACAGGACAAACACCTACTATAATGCTACTTATACAAGGTACCTAGAGTAGTCAAATCTGACATAAGTAGAATGGTGGATGCCAGGGGGTAGGGGAAGGGGGAATTGGGGAGTTATTGTTTAATGGGTATAGTTTTGATTGGAGAAGATGAAAAAGTTCTAGAGATGGATGGTAGTGATGGTTGCACACCAATGTGACTGTACTCAATGCTGCTGAATTGTATACTTAAAAATATGATTAAAACAGTAAATTTTCTGTTATCTGTATTTTACCACACACACACACAAAACCCCAGTTACAACAACAATCAAAACTTCTGTTAAGGGGCGCCTGGGTGGCTCAGTCGGTTAAGCGTCCGACCTCGGCTCAGGTCATGATTTCAGTTCGTGAGTTCGAGCCCCACGTTGGACTCTGTGCTGACAGCTCAGAGCCTGAAGCCTGCTTCAGATTCTGTGTCTCCCTCTCTCTCTGCCCCTCCTCCGCTTGCTCTCTGTCTCTCTCTCAAAAATAAACATTAAAAAAATTTTTTTAAAATCTTCTGTTAAAAAGAAAACCACAGGAGGATGGCTTGTTTCTTTCCCCTTAAGAGTCACATGCTCTTTGTGGTCACTTTGTAGAATAAAAGCCACCTTGGACAATCACCCATTGTTAATGTCTTGGGTGGCAACACTGGATTTTTACTTAAAGATTTAAAATGGCTTTTCAGGGAGCACCTGGGTGGCTGAGTCAGTGGAGTGTCCAACTCTTAACTTTGGCTCAGGTCATGATCCCAGGATGGTGGGATCAATCCCCATGTGGGGCTCTGTGCTGAGTGCAGAGCCTGCTTGAGATTCTCTCTCTCCCTCTTGCCGTTCTCCCCTGTGTGTGCTCTCTCTCTCCTCTAAAATAAATAAATAAATAAATAAATGAATGAATGAATAATAATAGTAAAATGGCTTTGGAATAAACACAAGAAAAAAGAAAAACACAGAGCCATAATGGAGCCACTTAAGGCCCCACATCAGTAAATCAAGATTTAATATATATCCTAACTTCAGCCTCAACCCCCTCGAATGTAACCTTTAACCACCCAAAATGTAATTTCCTGCAGGCAATACCCTGAAAGACCCCTTCCCTCTTAGGAGGACAACTTTGCCTAAACACTGCAGTCTTTGCTAATAAATTATGGGTTTTTTTTTTTAATGTTTATTTTTGAGAGAGAGAGAGACAGAGTGAGAGCAGGGGTGCAGCAGAGAGAGAGGGAGACACAGAATCTGAAGCAGGCTTCAGGCTCTAAGCTGTCAGCATAGAGCCAAATGTGGGGCTCGAACTCTCGAGCTGTGAGATTATGACCTGAGTAGATGTCAGACGTTTAACTGACTGGGCCACCCAGGTGCCCCTGGTTGTTTTGTTTGTTTGTTTAATGCCTCTTCACTGCCTTTCCTTTCCTGCAGCTCACCGGAGCTCTCCACTCCTGGCTAGATGAGATGCCGCCTGATTCATGAATCGTTTAATAAAGTCAATTAGATCTTCACATTTACTCGGTTAAATTTTTTTTAAATACTTCTATATGATGACAAACATCCCAAAATTAAAACAAACAAAACACTGGGAGAAGTTATTTGCAAATATATAAATCAATAGAGAATTATGTCCAGAATATAACAAGAACTTTTACAGATTAAGAAAAACACCCTACATTAATGGGCAAAGAAACATACAATTTACAAAAGATGCTTCACTACTCTATAGTAAGCAGAAATAACTGTAATTTAAAAATCAAACAAAACAGGGGTGCCTGGGTAGCTCAGTCGGTTAGGTGTCTGACTTTGGCTCAGGTCATGATCTCATGGTTTGCAGGTTCGAGTTCCCCATCAGGCTCTTGCTGTCAGCTTTCTCTGCCCCACCCCCTCCTTCCCCCGGAAGGTAAGAGAAAGGCATGGAACAGATTCTTCTTCACAGTCTTCAAGAGAACACGACACCTTGATTTTGGGATTTTGGCCTCCGGAATGTGGGAAAATAAAGACCTGAGCCGAGATCAAACTGGCCACCCAGTTTGTGGTACTTTGTTATGTCAACCCTTGTACATTAATAGAATTCCATTTATATGCAGTTCTGGAAAAGGCAAAACTCATCTATGGTGGGGAAAAATAAAAACACTGGTTGACTTAAGGAAGGCAGGGAAGGGATTAACTGGAAAGGACATGATGGTACTTTCAAGAGTGATGGTAATCTGTATTTTTATAGGGTTCATGTTACAAAAGGCTATACATAGGTGAACACTCAGTGAAGGTACAATTAAGACTTGCACATCACAGGGGCGCCTGGGTGGCTCAGTCGGTTAAGCATCCCACTCTTGGTTTCAGCTCAAGTCAGGATCTCATGGTTCATGAGTTCGAGCCCTACATCAGGCTCTGTGCTGATAGCTCAGAGCCTGCTTGGGATTCTCTCTCTCCCTCTCTCCTCTCTGCCCCTTCCCTGCTCTCTCTCTCATAAGAAACAAATGAACTTAAAAAAAAAGACCTTGCATATTACATTATATGTAAATTAATATTAAAAGAAAAGTTACAAGCTAACATTGATCTTAATATGTATACTTACATATTTAAGAGAAAGTGAAATAAATGAAAAAATAAGATAGACTGACAAATAAATAGATGAGAGATCTGTGACAGTAAAATATTCTCACATCTAGTTATGGGTGTATGAGAGTTCACTATAAAATGCTTTCAACTTTTCTATAGGTTTCAAATCTTTCATAATAAAATACTAAAAATAGTAAGTATACTACCAAAATTTCTTTTAAAAAAATAAAAGAAAGGAAAACCAAGTGTTGGCAAGAATGTGGTGCAACTACAACTCTCACACACTACGGGCAGGAGTATAAATTGGTAAAACCACTTTGGAAAACTGTTTGGCAGGATCTCCCAAGGCTTAACCTACTTGTAACACCCACCAAGGGGTAGTCTTAGGCTATACTAAACATTCAGACTCCAAAAATAACCACAGGACCACATCTGGCATCAATCTTACAACATGAGAGCAAAGAAGCCAGATATCCTTGCTCCACTGCAGCGAACATTTCTTATGGCAACATTACAGGCCCAGGCTCCCCACAAGGAACATGCTCAGTTACAACGCTCACTATGCTAGAGGAGCGCAAAGCACACTATCCCGATCAGTATTTATAATTCCTTCCCATAGAGAAGCAATTTGTTAACTGGGGATCATTTTTCTCA
This sequence comes from Cryptoprocta ferox, assembly GCA_028646485.1. Taxonomy (NCBI): domain Eukaryota; kingdom Metazoa; phylum Chordata; class Mammalia; order Carnivora; family Eupleridae; genus Cryptoprocta; species Cryptoprocta ferox. Next base: position 67,798,568 of record CM053573.1, read on the forward strand.
TTAAGCAATGTTGCCTAAGTAACCATTAACATTCTCATCCTCAGGTTCAGGGGAAACAAAACTAGAGATTTAATCAAAGGATGGAGTCTCATCTAGCACAGGAAAGGATTTAACTTTTTACTCATACTCTGTGACCCTGAATTCCATTCTTTTGCACTCTCCCAAAAATAAATATTTTTAAAAAATACATGTATAAAAATATTCGCAGTAGCACTATTCATAACAGCCTAAAATGCCTAATGCCAACGGACATAAAACTTTTCATTGCTTTCATTATTTATCCACACAACATAGTACCATAGAGCAAAGAAAATAAAGAAACCCCAATCACATGGACCAATCTCATCAATATAATGGTGAGCTAACAAAGCCAGAGATACAAGATTTTTCTTTTTAATTTTTTAACGTTTATTTTTGAGAGACACAGAGAGAGCATGAGTGGGGGAGGAGCAGAGAGAGAGGGAGACAAAATCTGAAGCAGGCTCCAGGCTCTGAGCTGTCAGCACAGAGCCCAACACGGGGCTTTAACTCATGACCCTGAGATCAAGACCTGAGCCGAGATCAAAAGTCAGATACTTAACTGACTGAGCCATCCAGGCGCACGCCACAAGATAGCATTTTTTTAAAAGGTTCAGAAAAAGGTAAAAGCAATCTATGGTGTTACACATCAGAACAGTAGTTACAGGAATGGTGAGCAAACAGAGACTGCAATGGGCCACAAGGAGGACCTAGGAGTTCTCATAAAGTTCTAGGTCTTGACCAGAATGCCGGTTAAATAGACATTTTCAGACTTACTATCTGTATAAACTTTTGTATGTACGTTATATTTCAAAAAATTTTACATGAAAAACTAAGAAGGATCAACTTCCAGAACAGTAAAGTGAGGAGATCTGCAGAACTGTTTTTCTTTTTTTTCTTTTTAATTTTTTAATGATTATTTTTGAGAAAGAGAGAGAGAGCACATGAGAGAGAGAGAGCGCAAGAGAGCATGAGCTGGGGAGGGGCAGAGAGAGAGGGAGACACAGAATCCGAAGCAAGCTCCAGGCTCTAAGCTATGAGCACAGAGCTCCACATGGGGCTCGCACCCACGAACCTCGAGATCATGACCTGAGCTGAAGTCAGAGGCTTAACTGACTGAGTCACTCAGGTGTCCCTGCAAACCTGTTTTTCAACAAAACAACCACAATTGGAGAAAGGTATAAATAACTGATCATATAAAATCCCTTGAAATTGCCCTATGAGCATACAGCAAACAAAAAAATACTTCCAAAAAATGTTTACTAAATCTCAGTAAGAGAAGTGAGAATCTGTGGCACTGGAGCCACCTAAGAGGGAGGCTCCACTTCAAGTGGGTGTGGCCAACGCAGGGTTCCCAGTCTCCAGAGCTCCTGGTGAAGGGCTGCAGCATCCCTCCAGGAGGAACAAACTGCCAGCATTTATCCCTTCCAGCTCACTGTTGCAGAGGCTGAACTCCAGGTGAGTGGACCTGAGAGACTGTAGTCTCCCTTCCTCCATCCGCTTCCCACTCACAGAAGGGAAACGTGACCCCAGGCACAGCAGGCAGGGAATACTGGGGCCCCATCGCCCTCATCACAGCTCATTCACAGGGCAAAGGTTCTAGGGCAGGCAAGCCAAAAAGACTGGAGGCTACTATGTCTGCCTACTAGCCTGTTCATAGAGGGAACTAAGCTATTGTTTCTGCCTCCAGCTCTAGAGCAGTGACTCAGATTTTGCCCAGGGAAAGAGGCAGGCCAGAAGGACTAAGCTCCAAAGATCTCCCTCAAAGAAAATGACTTTATTTAGAACAGAATGTGGAGAATTTCAAGCACAAGGGCATTCTTGAAAGTAACGTCAATTTTAGTAGTAAAGCACTACTGAACACAAGTTAAGGCACAGAGACTTAGGTGACCACACACAGGGAGGTATACATTCTTTGCAAAAATAGTTTGGGAAAGTTAGCGAACAAACTGAAGGACTATTACAGCCTTCAACAATCAAAAAAAAAACCAAACAGGTAAACTCTGAGGAAAGGGAAGAATCTGACTTTCAGCATCACCATACTGTAACATTCAAATGTCCAATTTTCTAAAACAAACAAACAAAAAACACAAGGCATACAATGAAATAAGAAAGAGTATGGATGATTCATAGGAACAAAATTAACAGAAACCATTCTTGGGGAAGTCCAGACATCAGACTTACTAGCTAAAAACTTTAAAACAGCCATCTTATCAACAAATAGCAGAAGAAACACTGGACATCCACATGAAAGAAAAAAAAAATGAAACTGAACCCTTACCCTGTATCATATAAAAAAAGTAACTCAAAACAGATTAAATACTTAAAACTATAAAATTCCTAGAAGAAAACAAGGGAAAAAAGCTACATGATATTGAAATTTAGCAATGATTTCTTGGATAGGACACCAAAAGCACAAAAAACAAAAGCAAAAATAGACAAATAGGACTATGTGAACTACATAATCAGAGTGAAATGGCAACCTATGTAATGGGAGAAAATATTTGCAAATCATATCTGTTGAGGAGTTAACATCCAGAAAATATAAAGAACACCATCAACCTAACAACAAAAAAACAAATATACCAATTAAAAATAAGCAAATGACTTGAATAAAGATTTCTCCAAAGAAGATATACAAATGGCCAATAAAACACATGAAAAGATGTTCAACATCATTAGTCAATAGGGAAAGGTAAATCAAAACCACAAAGAGATAGCATCTCATACTCATTAGGATGGCTCTATTAAAAAAAAAAAACAACAGAAAGTAAGAAAGTAACAAAGTGCTGACAAGAATGTGGAAAAATAAGAGTCCTTGCATATGGCTGGTGGGAATGTAAACAGTGCAGCTGTTATGGAAACGAGTATGGCAGTTCCTCAAAAAAAAAAAAAAACAAACAAAAACCCATAGAATTAACATATGACCCAGTAATTCCTTTCTAGGTACACACTCAAAGGAGTTGAAAGCAGGAACTTAAATACATTCAATGGAATATTACTTAGTCATATAAAGGAATGAAATCTAACACATGCTACAACATGGATGAACCTTGAAGACATCTAAGTGAAATAAACCAGATACAAAAGGACAAATACTTCCTATAATATGAGATACCTAATGTGGTCAAATTCATAGAGACAGGAAGTAGAATTATAGTTAAAAGGGCTGGAAGGAGAAGGAACTGGGGAATTATTGCTTAATGGGTATGGAGTTTCAGTTTGGGAAGATTAAAAGGTCTGGAGATGGATGGTGGTGATGGTTGTACACCAGTGTGACTGTCCTTAACACCACTGAAGTGCACACGTATAAACAGTGGGAATCAGGAGCATCTGGGTGGCTCAGCTGAGCGTCTGACTTCAACTCAGGTCATGATCTCGCAGTTGGTGACCTGGAGCCCCACATCGGGCTCGCTGCTGTCAGCCTGTCAGCGCAGAGCCTGCTTCAGGTCCTCTGTCCCTCTCTCTCTGCCCCTCCCTTGCTTGTGGTCTCTCAAAAATAAATATTAAAAAAAGGTGGGAATTGTAAATTTTGTTATGCATATTTTACCGCAATTAAAAAAACACAGATAGTAAGATACCATGTCACACCTACTTGGATGGCTATTTAAAAAAACAACCAAAAAAAAACCCAGAAAATAACAAGTGTTGGTGAGGATTGGAGGAATTGGAACCATTATACATTGCAAGTAGGAATGCAGAACGGCACAGCACCAGGGAAAAGTTTAGCAGTTCCTCAAAAAGCTAAAGCTAGAATTACTATATGATCCAGCACTTTCACTCCTAGGTACATACACAAAAGAACTGGAAAGATGTTCAAATAGTTGCACATGATATTCATATCAGCACTACTTCAAATAGACAAAAGGTGGAAACAACTCAAATGTCCATCAATGCATGAAGGTATAAACAAAATATAATCCACAAAATGAAAAATTATTCAGCTCTAAAAAGGAATGAAATACTGATGTATGCTACAACTGTTAATAACCTCGGAAACATTTAACTGAAAGAAGCCAAACACAACAGATCATATATTGTATGAATGCATTTATATGAAATATCTAGAACAAGCAAAGTCATACAGACAAAGTACATAGAAACTTGGGGCGGAAGGTTGGAGGAGACAAATGGAGGGTCATTGCTTAATGGTTAAAGAATCTGGGTGATGAAAAAGTGGAAACATAGTGGTGATGGTTAATCATTTTGAAGATAATTTATGCCATTGAATTATACACTTAAAATGGTTAAACTGGCAAATTTTATGCTATATATATATTTTACCACAATTTTGAAAAAAACAGATATAAAATACCAAAACCACTGAATTGTACACTTTTTTAAGCGTCTATTTTTTAGTAATCTCTACACCCAACAAGGGGTTCAAACTCATGACCTTGAGAGCTGCAGCCTCAATCTCTCTACCCAACAAGGGGCTTGAACTCATGACCTCAAGAGTCGCACCCTCTTCCCAGTGAGCCAGCCAGATGCCCCAGAATCGGACAATGTACATGTATCAATTCTATGTGAATATTGCAATAAAGCTGTCTTAAAAAAGTGTAACTACTGTTGAAAACGTCATTAAAATGGCAAATTTGTTAGACATATTTACCACAATAAAGGTAATTCCCCCCAAAAAAGGCAAGTACACCAGGGCACAGGCACCATATTCAAAGCCTAGGCAAGACACTGCACGGCGTATTGATCACCCAAGTGTGCTACAGTCAAATGTTCAGTTTGGGGCACCCAGCTGCTGAGTCTACAGGGTGGAGGGCTTTAAATAAAAATGACTGAACTAGAAGGAACTGGTCACTGAAAGCTACTTTAGTTTGCATGCTTAAGAGAAGAGTTAAATAAATGGAGATGTACAGTCATGTAGGCTAAAGGAAATACATGAAAGTCAAAGTAACAGTACTACAGCAATCTAGTACTTTCTGTACATCTCATCTGGCTGTTCTGATTAAGGCTGATCTGTGAATATTTATGTAACTTTCATGTGACTGAAGGCTCTATGTGGGCTGGTTTGTTTTCATTTTTAACGCAACAAACACCAACTGAACGCAGCCTGGGCATTATTACAATGAACACAATCTTGCTATCGGCTTCAATCAATATTTTGGGGCCCATGACACCCAAAGACGAAAAAAAAAATTCTCCACCCGAGGAAAAAAATTAAACAAATATGAGTCGGTTTCCTTTTACTCCTTTTCAAAAATGGGTTAGTGGTAATTCACTTCTTAAAGAATTTTTATCTTTCACAAACACACACGCCGGGTTTCACTCACCGATCTCCTCTGATTCCTGCCCGGAGACTCTACGTTTGCATTCCTTTGGATAGTGTTTTTGGATTGTCTCCCACAGTTCCATGTTGACAAGAGAATTTCTTCGGGTGTGATACCGGGTCCATGAAGAGACCCGGCGGCGACAGAAAGGACAGCATAAACTTGCCTTCTCGACAGTCGATTGGAAGCAGGGATTACAGAGCGTGTGGTTACAAGGCAGTGTTATGGGCTCGATTAGGATTTCCACACAGATGCGGCACTGGCATTCCGACAAGGAAGGGATGGCGTTTTGGGGCACAGCCATTTTAACATGCTAAAAAGGCATATTCGGCATCAATACCTGAAAGAGAACGAATCTCATTTCCGTCCCAACTACGGAGAAGGGAAATCCACAGTTCTGTGTTTAAATATTATGCCCAGCTGCGTATCAGAATTCAGAGACTGGGAACATCACACAGCGTCCTGAAGTAAAAAGACACCCTGTGATCCAAGTAAACAGTACTACCCTATAAGGCTGCGTATTTGTCCATGTTTCAGACAAACGTCGGGTAAGGAAACGAATGTTTTCGTCGGGAGACCTAGCCAGCACCAAGGCATTAAAACCTTTGAGAGGGCGGACTGCGGGCTCCAGCTCTCCCGCGCGGCAGGCGGTACGCGCCAAATTCCCCTCCTCCCTCTTACCAGCTGAGGATGCTCCCGTAGCTCAGCGCAGCGGAGCCCGCGACCGCCCCGGCGAGAAGCTTCGGGGCCTCAACTCCGGGAAGAACGCCGTTTCCGCCCAGACGCCGGGCTGCGCGGGAGCAGGACTTCCGTTTTACCGTTGCTGTGGCAGCAGCAGTCGAGGCCCCACGTCCCGGCTTTCGTGCACCTACAGCGGGTTCCCAGCGCCCTCAACCCACATTCCCCTTTCCTCGGTCAGCCCAAAAGCCTGATCTTTGCAGCAGTGCCGTCGCAACACGACTAGTGACAATACAACTGCTCACCCTAACGAGCCCTCCCATCCAGAGAACCGCCCAAAAGCGGACACATCTGACGTTCGGCTGGGTGGGACTTCCGGGTCCTGTGCGCACCGCCAGCCCCGGCCCGCTCCGCCACGCCCAGCAGAGGGCCCGCCCCTTGCATTGCAGTCCCTTTTGCTCCAGCTGGAGGGACGTCCGACCATCCCCTGAGCTTTCTGCGCCACGGAGGCTGCGGAAACCCGGGAGTGTCGCGAGGTTGGTCTCTGGCAGAAAAAGGGAAACATCAAGACGAATTAAAGAACCAACAGTCATTTTAAAAATTCTTCCCTCTTCTTTTTAAAATTCTACTCCTCAGACTACTTTTCTGTTTCTGCTATCTTGTACCAAGCCTCTTAGGTCGTTTTCTAGAGTTCTGAGGAAGGCATCTCCGAGGTTGATCTAGAAACGTCGTGGTCAGAGAATCCGCAAACTTTACACGCAGTGACACTTCCTCCTATAACCCACCCCTTCTTCAGTCTGAAGCCCAGAGATAGGTTGTTTTAGGATGGCCTTCCCTTCTAAGTGTTGTCCAAAACCGACCTCTGTGCTCTGTTGCTGAAATATGAAAGGCGAAGACAGAGTTTGTTATGATTACTTTGCCTGGGAAAGGAGGCTGCAGCAGGCTAATGCCTCCAAGACTGCAAGCCTGCCCAGGGCAAAAGGCTGAAAGGGTTTTACAAGAAAGTACAGGATCTAGGCAGTTCTCGTAGGAATCTGATACATGCTGCCCGCCACGTTCCTTAAGTCTTCAAAGTCGTCTCATCACTAGCGCGACTAGGCCATCGGCCATCCAAGCCTCGTTACTAAGTATCAACATGGATATCCAGTTCTTGGAACAAAAGATTTTACAGAAAAACAAGTGAAAGGGAGGGGGAGACTTCAAGAATAAGGAAGAAGAAAAATGTGTTCTGTCTAGTCTTGCATTAGTGTGTCCATATTCATTTCCATCCATGTTTACATTTCTATAGCAGTTTCATAAGAGCTTGGAAAACAAACTGCAAGGCGGCCTGGGATGCTGGGGCTTAGCTGTCATGTGCATCATTTATGGTGTATGCCCGTCTTATTAAATTACGATCTAGAACAATCAAAATCACAAAGGAGTAAAAAAGTATCTTATGCATTTTAAAATAAGTTTGTCCACTTTGTTATTAAGTTCTTGTGCTTATTGTATTGAATCCTACTGTACTGAATTCTGTGCAAAAAGTAGATTTTGGCTAGGAAAATGAAGGGGATTAAGTAGACTGATCCCTAGTACCTAAGAACCAAGCCAAGAGACAGAAAATATGATGGTTGCCAGGGGCTGGGAGAGTTATTGATTAATGGGTACAGAGTTTGTTTTCAGATGGATGGTGGTGAATGGTTGCACAAAATTATGAATGTATATAATAGACTGAACTATACACTTAAAAATGGTTCAGATGGTAAACTTTATGTGTATTTTCCCACAATAAGAAAATTTTTGAGAAACAACAAAAACAAGGCCTGAGTTTTTTTGAGGAAATGTTATATACATGTGGGGGAAGAGAAAAAATCACTTTGCATGAATATAGTCATTAAGGTCTTTTGGGTTTGCTGAGGTCATTCAGGTGGGACATGGTTTCCAGATAGAGCGAAAACAAGGAGGTTGTAGGTCTTTGGTGACAGCTTTGGGAGCTTTTGTTTTGTTTTAATGAGAATTCAGAAATTTTTGTCATCCAGTTGTCCATGATATCAACACCTTAGCCTGGAATTCCAGGCTCTCTAATAGATCCTGTGAAATCTCCTGTTATTCTCTTAAACATTAAACCATGATCTATTCCCTGTCATCCAAATCTTGTGCTTTCAGGCCATTGTTTGAAATCTTAATTCATTCTAATGAGTTACTTTGTTGCTTTGCCTACTTGAAGGATCAATTCAATGTACTTCTTCCAGGAAATATTTCTCAATCACATAGTAATAACCCTCCCGAACTCACTGAGTTTTTATATTGCTGAGTGATACTGGTTTTTATTGTAGTCTTATTTAACTCTTGCATTTTGATTGTGTGTTATTTTCAGAGAGCAAGCGAGCAGGGGAGGGGGCTGAGGGAGAGAGAGAGAGAAAATCTCAAAGCATGCTCCATGCTCGGTGAGGAGCCCCACATGGGGCTTGATCCCATGACTCCAGGATCATGACCTGAGCCAAAATTGAAAGTCAGATGCCCAACCAACTGAGCTACTCAGGCACCCCTGCATTTTGATATCTATATTCAGGTACTTATGTCAGGTGTAATGGATACATTTTATGTACTTCTTCAGATTTCCTTGGCCTTGTTTACTTTCTGGATCCACAGTCACAGTCCCTAGCTCTGTCTAGAGCTGACGAGTTTCATTTCTAGAATCTATGGCTCTTCCTATCACTTCTGGACTCCAGTGAAACACTGCACTGAACAATGCAGGCACCGGCCTCCATCTGACTGCTGGGAGGGCTTAGAAGGTGCATCCTGGAAATATGGGGGGGAGGGGGTGTCACTCCCCACAGAACAAACTTTGACCAACTGAAAACAGTAGACTAAGTGAGCATGACAGAGAAATTCCCTTTTCATCTTCCTTCCAAGGCATAGTTTTTAAGACTTTATTTTTAAGTAATCTCCACAACCAATGTTGGGCTCAAACTTACAACCTTGAGATCAAGAGTTGCATGCTCTAACAACTGAGTCAGCCAGGCATCTCAACATTGAGTGCATCTATCTACCAAGTAAGCTGCTGTGTCTCATGGCTTATTTTCAAGGGAGAGACAGCAAGGTAATATCATTTTGTATTACTTCAAATCCTCTGCCTAACGTCTTTCCAGAGTGGTACCTCATTCTGGTTGATCTGAATTTGTATCTCCCAGGGTGCCTGGGTGGCTCAGTCAGTTAGGTGTCTGACTTTGGCTCAGGTCATGATCTCGCAGTTCAAGGGTTCAAGCCCCATGTCAGGTTCTGTGCTAACAGCTCAGAGCCTGGAGCCTGCTTCATATTCTGTGTCTCTTTCTCTCTCTGCCCCTCCCCTGCTCGCACTGATGTCTCTCTCTCTCAAAAATAAAATAAACGTTAGACAAAAAAAGTTTGAATATGTACCTCTCAAATAAAGCATAAGCACTCAACCTTTACCTGAAAGACAGGCTCCACATTTTTAAATGTTGTTAATTCACAGCACCAGCACGTGGCATTTGGTGTTCAATAAATATTTTAAGATATAATCAATGTATTAGAGTTCCCTTTCCAGCTTAAAATCACCGTAGTACTGTACCAAAGAGAAAATGTACAACATACAATATATATTAGGTGTTTGTATTTTTTTTTGTCTTTTAATATACAATGCATTCACATGGTTCAAAATTCAAAATGTACAAAATAGTACATTCTTTAACAGTGAAAAGAATTCCTCCTACATTTGACCCCTAGCCTCATTATTTTCCCTGAGACAGCCAAAGTTACCATTTTCTAATGTATCTCTCCAGAAAAAGCTTATGAAGTGTATGGGTATATTAGCTTGTGTGTGTGTGTAAATATTCATTTTTGCCCTTGTCTCCCCCACTTAATAATATATAGGAAATATTTTAAAACAACACATCTTGGTGATAGCTCCGTATCATTGTACAGTTACACAAAGAGCTTCTTCATTCTCTTATATTGCTGCACGGAAAGTATCCATTGTCTCAATTCATCATATTTTGTTTAAGGCTCCCCTCACTTTTGCTATAAAACTAGGTGTATAGTAAATTATACATACATTTCCCCCCTGTTTGCTAGATAAACTACTAGAAGTAGAATCCCTTGGTCATAGGGTAAAGTTAGTTTTTGACTATTGGGATTAGCTCTTTTAAGGGGGACTTTTGCTTCTCAGGGGCCCTCACTGCTTTCCCCTTTTCAATGACCTGCACAGCCCTGAGCAAACCATCCTGCAAAGCTTGGTTCTTTACCATGTTAGTGATCAGGAAAGTGATGTCCCTGATATACATCTGCCTCACCTTAGCAACATAGTATTCTGCCTTGTTACCATATGCAATAAAGAAGGTACAAAGTGCTGTGACATCTCCTTCTTCCAGCCCACATTCCTCCAGGACAGACTCCCACACGCCTCTAATGCGCTGGTTCTTGACTTTTCGTCTTAGGACAGAGGCTAAAGTGGGAAGACCTCTCACCAGGTCTGGCAGCTTCTCAAGCACACGAGTGTGCAAGCAGATGAGTACTTCCATGACGTAGCTGTATAAAATATTCAGTTCCATTGAAGTGAATCTACAAAACACGTGGAGAGCTTCCTAAGCAGTGGAACTCCATGTACAAACATCAAATGAATTCTAGTAGGATATAAATCACTAGAAGAACAGCTGTTGTATTTTAGAAAATACTTACTTTAGAAATAGGGCCTGCACTACACTGGATAGCTGAGTTCTCAGGCCACTCATACTACACATTTCTCAATGGCAGGGGAGTTATGCCATCCATCTCTGTATTAGTAAGACATTGGCAAGCAAGAGACTCTGTGATGAGATGTATATAGCAGTGCTGGCATATCAACAGGTGCTCAAATTAATTTTTTTGAATGAATTAACCTAAGAAAATATGATTTCTTCACAATCTGTTGTTAGAACCATATTAAGAAATTCAAGTTTAGAATGTCCACTGCAAGCTCTCACAAAGCCGCGAAATTCCACTGATTTCTCATTGGATACTCACTTGAGTGCCAGAACTGCTGTCCACAGCTCATCGTGGGCTGCCTGGCTTGCCAAAGCCTTGCTATGATGTTCAAATTTCTGTGTCAGGCTATCCTTGGTGAAGTCCAGTTCTTTAAACTGTGCTTCTAAAGCTTGGAGTTTGTGGTCTACTCTATAGGATAAAAGAATCAAGGGGTACTTTAGGTCGAGGGACAGTACTAAGGTTTTGCCTTAAGAAAAGGCTCTAATACATTGTTTATAACCACTATTAATTTGGGTAGCTATCTATATTTAAGATTATGAACAGATGTTTCCATTTGCCATTTTCTCTAGCCATCATCCCAGTTCTTATATACCTTATATTGCCAACCTTCTGAATTGTCTAATTACTTGAATTATCTAACATATCTTGTTTTTGTATTGAACTTTATACTTTAAAAAGTATTTCAGGGGTGCCTGGCTGCATGAGTCAGTGGAGCATGCAAGTCTCAATCTCAGGGTTGTGAGTTCAAGCTGCACATTGGGTATGGAGCCTACTTAAAAAAAAAAAAAAAAGAAGAATATTTTATTTTTAATTTTTAAAAAATGTTTTAAGTTTCTTTATTTTGAGAGAGAGCGTGCGCTTGCGAGAGAGGGGGTGGGGCTGAGAGAGAGGAGAGGGAGAGAATCCCAAGCAGGCTCCACGTTGCCAGAGCAGATGTCCCTGGAGCTTGAACTCCAAACCATGAGATCATGACCTGAGCCAAAATCAAGAGTCAGACATTTAACCAACTGAGTCAACCAGGTGCCCCCTCCCCCCCGCCGAAAGTATTTTAAATACAAGCATTACTTTGATCCTCACGACAACCATAAGAAGTGAAGCAGTCATTTTTATTATTTTACAGATGAATCGAGTCTCAAGAAGATTGAGATCTAATGTCATAGCTAGTTAGTGCTGGGACCACTATTTAAAAAGATGCCTTTCTCTATTCTGACTACCCAAATTGTATCCTACCTTCAAGGATAAGCTCGGGGTGCCTGGGTGGCTCAGTTGGTTAAGCGGCCGACTTCAGCTCAGGTCATGATCTCATAGTTTGTGGGTTTGAGCCCCATGTCTGGCTCTGTGCTGACAGCTCGGAGCCTGGAGCCTGCTTGGGATTCTGTGTCTCCCTCTCTCTCTCTGACCCTTCCCCACTCATACTCTGTCTCTGTCTCTGTCTCTCTATGTCTCTCTCTCTCAAAAATAAATAAACGTTAAAAAACTAAAAGAAAAAAAAGGATAAGCTCACTCTCCACACTGTTTGCTTGAACACCCTCCCTTTCTGCTTGGAGATCGCCCTGCCTACTTCGTTTTCACAGGGACTGCCTCTATTACCTGTCACTGCTCACCTCCTGCTTTATTTTTAGAGTTAGGATTTCATGAACAAAATTGTAAACTGTTGGAGACAGGGGATCAGATACTATTTCTTGGACATCTTTATGCCTGTCCCCCAATATCTAGCAAAGGCCTTACACAGAAATAAGAAAGTATGTCTCATATGATCAACATCCATAATGTGAATGAACTGCTGAGCTGTGTAACCCAACAAGGGCATTTGGGTAGCTCTGAACAGCCTTAATCATCAGAGGGCACTGTGACACCAGAATTATGTCAAACTGAATCACAAAGAACTGAAACAACACAATTCACTCGCCTGAAGGCACCCACATTTTCATGAAAGAAGTGATAACACAAATACAGGTACCACTTCGCTGAGCTTCTATGTCCTCCGTGACCTGAATACTTTGTGGTTGCCCAGGTTCCATCCTTGACCATCTGCTCTTCTAGGTCCTCAGTTTATCTCAAGGCTAATTCAGCTTTAGGTATCACTCCTAAGCTCTAGAGCTGTATCTTTAATTATGTTTTGTGCATCTCCAAACCCAACCGTCCTAAACTGAACCTACTCACTATCCCTCTCCCTCATCTTCAGAAATTACTATGGTTGGATTTTTCTCACTGCTTTGGGTATTTTACTTACATATAGATAAGGCCCACTATGAAATGTATTTCATAGGAATGTAAGCCTGTGTGACCTAATATGCCAGCAATTTCTGTCTACATATGAAAACAATGTCAACCGGCATACTGTCTGTATTGACATCTTTAAGAGTATAGTGCTTATAGGTCCTCTCTAGCTTGAACTCTAGAGAGGAACTCTAGCTTGTCAGTCAGTGTAAAAGTTCACAGTTGTTAACAGTTTTTTGGAAGCCTCTCACAAAAAGGCATTCCCACACCATTCCAAATAAATCCTGAATGACATGTCTACAATCCAGGTCTGTGTTCTACTATAATTCTCCAGCTCAGTTAGTGACATCACTGTCGTGCTTGAACTAGAAATTTCAGAATAATTCTTACCTTTTTTTCCTTCCTCTCCACTAATGCCTCTAAACTATCCCCTCCTCTCCATCACCACTAAACCAGTTAATAACTATCTTTCACTTTGACTTAGGATTACAGTAGCCTAACTGGATCCCTGCTTTTGATTTCTGCCACCTCTAACCCAGCCTTCCAGAAATGTGTTCTAAAAACACAATTCTGATCATGTGACTCAACTGATTATGTATGCTTTATGATGCCCTGACTTGCTCGAAGATACAGTTAGAGCTAAACTGGCTATCCTCAGAAGGAAATATAAAGCCCTTAACCCTTTGCTCCCATCTTCTGCCAGTCCTCTCACTGTGGTCACTAAGCATGCGAGACATCTAGATGCCGACGGAACACAGGAGGTGATTCCAGGTTTCTGTAGCCTCCGTGTTCCATGCACGTGTACGTGTTCCATGTACTATTTCCTCAGCCCAGAATTCCTTCCCTTATTTTTCTTTCTCATAGCCTTTTACTCACACTTTGAGATTCCGTTCAAATGTCCCTCTATGAAGGGTTCCTTTTCCTGCTGTGTCAAAGGCAAAATTAATCGACCTTCTCTTTGTGTCTTCATAGCCCTTTACAAACAACACTGTTACAAGGTCAATCACATTAAATTCTAAGTATTTTTAAATGATTCTCTTCTCCCTATAGGCTTTGAGCTCCTTGAGGACAGAAACCACATTTTACTTATTTTGTATACCTAGAATATAGTATATACATCAATTGAATGGAATTTACCTGGGAGTATATTTTTATTTATTAATGATTTATGTGTACATATATGGATGTTAAATATATGTTTAAATATGTATATGGTTAAATATGTGTTAAATATATATAGTTAAATATGTATGTTAAATATATATTTTTTATTTCTATATATTTTAACCTGGAAGACTTAAACCACTTTAAACAGAGACAGAATTTGCCTATTTTTATTCTCTATTCTTCTCTTACCCATCTTCCCAGAAAAGCAGACTATGCTTGTTCCCGCCCTATAGCCCTTAGCAACCTTTTCATTGCCTCCTTCAAGGATATCAGGGTTGTAGTTTCATTGTTCATCTTCTTAAGGCAAAATGAAAGGAAACAAAACAAGGAAAATAAAAACCTAATGGAGGTTTGAATCCAGGGTTTTCTGCTGTCTTCCACTCAGCAACAAGCAGCAGCTTGTATATTTGATCTGAATTCTGCCTCAAAGGTCACTCAGTACAAGAAGCTTTTAATAGCTTGTACATCCAAATATAGTTTCAGAGAACTGATCTTCTGAACACAGGTGTCCTAGAACCCACTATAATGTTTGCCTTTGTAAAGTGAGCTGTAGTACATCAACATAGCACAACCACCAGATGTAATTCTGGCTCTATGTATATTCCGATAAATGTATATATCGGTATACAAATATATAATATACTAGGATTAAATTTGTTGGAAATATTACTCTCAAATTTTAAGAGCTTAATTATTCAGTTATAATCTAAATGAGGTTTAAAGAGAGCCCCAGACCTTTTATGATGTATCAGTGCTAAAAATCTAATCATCCTTAGAAACTAATAAATATTTATTGAGAGCTTCTAGTATTAGATTAAGTTTTGAAAATGAAAACAGACATCAAACAGAATTCCTGAATTCAACATGTTTAAATTCTAACTGGGATGACAGGACATACTTAAAAAGAAAATGTATATAAAATGTTGTGCACTTGATAGGTACAGACCATAAAAGTCATATATGAGAGAGTAAGTCACTGAAGCCTTGAATAATTGAGAAATGTTCACACTGAAAGTAGGATTTGGGCTTAGCCTTAACGGAAATGTGGGTGACTGATTATCAGAGAAGAGAGAAAGGGTATTATAAAACTGGAGAAATTATGCGAGCAAAATCAGAAAGGCAAGGTACACGATGTGGTCAGGAGATAATGAGTGGATATACCTTAAACAAAAAAGTCATGTGAGGAAAAGAAAAACAATAATTTAAAAGAAAAAAACCCATAACATTTAAACTAATAAAATCCAGGTCATGGATTTATTCATTCATTGAATAATTTATTCACTTATTCAATACTTAGTGAACACTAAAATATCGGTCGAATGGATAAAACACTATTCTAGATGTTGAGAATACAATAATGAGTAAGGTAAGTTTCTTGCCCTAAGGAGTGTAGTAGTAGGGAGACAGAAAATAAGAATAACAAAAGAGTGGAATGGTTCTAGATAGCCTGGGAAGGAGTTTGGACATATGTGAGCTGTTCATTCTGTAAAGTTGATCTAGCAGTGGTGTTTAGGACGAATCCAGGTGTGAAGATAACCAGAGGCAGAGAAGTCCCTCAGGAATCGCGGTCAGATGTGAGGTGAAGAGGGCCTAGATTACAGTGTTGGTCCTAGAAATGGAAAGGCAAAGGGACAGATCCGAGAGACACTGTAACTCCCCCAAGGACTCCTGGGGATTGGAGTCAGTAAATCTCACATGAATCTTCAGAAAAGTTTGGGTGTCTTGAGGGAGTCCTTCTTTACCACAGTATGTAAAACCTTGCTCCTATTTTTGTGTCCTATATCCTCTCTGCCACCCCACCCCACCCCATCCCACCCCATCCATGTTTCAACAGAATTCAAATATTGTTCAAGTATTGGGCAGCCATGTGCTTCTGGGGAGGCTGTACCCCTCCCAAGCCACAAGGGGGTGAACACTGATTAGATTAAGCCAATCATAGTAATTTCACTATTGTCGCCATTATCATTAGTTTAGGAATAGGCAGGTGGCAGAATTCTGGCCTATGAAATGTGAGAGGAAGTCTACTGTGGGACTTCTGAGAAAAGTTTATTTTTACTTGTGATAAAACATAAAACAAAATTCACCATTTTGGGTGGCGATGGACAAAATGGGTAAAGGTAGTATACACCCATTTTTACAAAGTACAAACTTCCAGCTATAAAATAAACAAGTCCTGGCGATGTAATGAACAGCATCGAGACGACAGTTAACAATATTTTATTGTTTATATGTGAACGTTGCTAAGAAAGTCGATCTTAAAATTTCTCATGTCGAGAAAAAAGTTTGGGGGTGCTTGGTTGGCTCAGCGGGAAGAGCATGTGACTTGATCTTGGGGTCATGGGTTTGAGTGGGTTGGGTGCAGAGATGACTTAAATAAATAAAACTTTCTAAAAACAGAAAGAAAGAAAGAAAAAAGTTTGTAACTATGTGTGGTGATGGATGTTAACTAGACTTATTGTGGTGATTATGCCACAATATGTATTTATATTGAATTATCAGGCTGTACACTTGAAACTAATGTTATATGTCAATTACACCTTAATTTTTAAAATTTAACCTTTTTTTTTTTACCTTTTTTAAGTGTATGTTTCTGTGGCATAAGCACATTTACACTGTTGCCCAGACATCACCACCATCCATCTCCAGAACATTTTCATCTTTCCCAAACGAAACCCTGTACCCACTGAAACCCTGTCCTCTGCATTCTCCTCTCTCTTCCACTCCTGAAACCACCATCCTGCTTTTTGTCTCTATGAATTCAGCTCCTCTAGGTCCTTACTTCCTGTAAGTGGAATCGTACAATATTTGTCCTTTTGTGACTGGGAGGAAAGTTTTTCTAATGATAAAAAACACACGCAGTAGAAATAGTCTGTCTTCATCTCTCATATTATTGAATCTTCCTGTCATGTCTGGTACTGCAGCACTCGTTTCATGTCTGGATGTGCCAAAGTTTTTTTATTCACTCACCTACTGGAGAATGAGTATTTCCAGGTTGTGGCAATTATTAATGAAACTGCTATAAATATCCATGTACAGGTTTTTGTGTGGGCATAAGTTTTCAGTTTATTTGAGTAAATTCCAAGGAGCATGATTGCTGGGTTGCACAGTTAAGAGTATGTTTAGTTTTGTAAGAAACTGCCAAATTGGGGACTCCTGGGTGGCTCAGTCAGTTAAGTGTCTGACTCTTGATTTTGGCTCAGGGCATGATCTCACAGTTGGTGGGTTCAAGCCCTGAGTCAAGCACTGCACTGACAGTGCGGAGCCTGCTTGGAATTCTCTGTCTTTCTCTCTCTCTGTCCCTCCCCCACTGGTTCTGTCTCTCTCTCAAAATAAACTTAAAAAAAATAAAAAGAAAAAAGAAACTGCCAAACTGGGGGCACCTGGGTGGCTCAGTTGGTTAAGTATCTGACTCTTGATTTGGGCTCAGGTCGTTATTTCTCACAGTTCATGGGTTCGAGGCTCTGTGCTGACAGTGCAGAGCCTGTTTGGGATTCTCTCTCCCTCTCTCTGCCCCTCCCTGACTCACACTCTATCACTCTATAAACAAACAAACAAACAAACATTAAAAAAAAAAAAGAAATTGCCAAACTGTCTTCCGTACCATTTTGCATTTCTACCAGCAGTGAATGATAGTTTTTGTTGTTCCACATCCTTGCCAGCATTTAGTATTGTCACTGTTTTCGCCATTTGAATAGGCCATTTGGATTTTGGCCGTTTGAATAGGTGTGTAGTTGTGTCTTACAATTTTAGTTTGCATTTCCTTTATGACAAATGATGTTGAACATCATGGCTTGC
The DNA here is from genome assembly GCA_028646485.1 of Cryptoprocta ferox. Lineage (NCBI taxonomy): Eukaryota > Metazoa > Chordata > Mammalia > Carnivora > Eupleridae > Cryptoprocta > Cryptoprocta ferox. The sequence goes on from CM053573.1 coordinate 67,816,471, forward strand.
TTGCCATCTGTATAATCTTCTTTGGTGAAGTGGCTGTCCAGGTGCTTTGCCCTTTTTAAAATCAGCTTGTTTCTTATTGTTGAGTTTTAAGGGTTCTTTGCATATTTATGAGTTGTGTCTTTATCAAATATTTTCTCTCACAAACTTTTTTATAACAAAGCTGCAGGCTGGATTCCTGCCGGCTTTCTGTCGCAGGGTATAGATCTTTGAAAGAATTCTGTGTTCGAAAGCTAAACAGCAGTGCCGAGAAATAAATAGTACTTTGCTTTGCTATAACAAACATCTGAAAACATGCATCTAAAGCAACAGGTTTTTGCTGTTTGTTGTAGAGTTGAATCAAGTACTAACAATTGAATACTTTGAGTACTATGCTTTGAGTGCTAAACTCAAAGTGCTGAACTTGAAGTACAGATACTAATAGAGTAATGTTATTTTCAAAGGCTTCTGACTCAGGGGAAAAGATCTAGGAGTTTTTGCCAGAGATTGTTACCATTAGTAAATTTACTAATGGTCACCTTGCCCCAAGAGTTCTAGTAACAGTAGCACATGTGGATGGAAGGAGGATTTGTTAAAATGATACTTTGTCAGCAGGGCTGCCAACCTGGTTTTGTTCACTTTGCACTTTGCTCATAGTGCAATCCTCAGGAGGATGCATTCATCCCAGATACTTACCTACCCCAATACATCAGAGAAGGGAGTCCCTCAATTTGTGAATTCATACAGACCACAGAAGGATTCATCTACAATGTCTGCGCTTGTATCCTAGAAAGAGAATTCCATATATTTTATGAGTTCCATCACCTGTACCCTGCCCAGTCACCATATAAAAAAAAAAGATCTAGACAGCAGGGCTGATTCTAGCAATCGCTCCATTTGCTTGCAACCTGCTTGTGTTTGCTTCCTTCTCCCTCGTTTCTAGATTCCAGTTTCTAAAACCTGGTTTAGTCTCCTGCAGACTAAACTATCCTTGGCTTTGATCAGTTTGGTACAAATTCTTTTCTACACTTCTTAGCTCTGTGAGCTTCTTCAGAGGACTAAATATCTCTCAATCCGCATTTCTAGATTTATAAAATGGGGATCAGAGGAGTAGCAAAAAAACCCTTGGAAGGTTAAGCCTCAGTTACTCACCGAGAGAACTTATGGTTCATGTACTACTCTGTGTCGAGTTCCTTCCCTTCTCTGTATCATTCTTCTGTACAAAGCACTTCCTGGAATCGCCTCAATTCTTATTAATGTGAATTTGTGCAGTTCTCATCTTAAGGTCTTGCTCTAGGGTAAACCAAATTAAGGCTACACCTCTACTGTCTGTGTGACATTTTTTGTTCAAGCATTAATCTCGAAGAACCTTGGCAGACCCAATTAATTAGATCAACTATTAACTTCAAAATGTGCTAGTTTCAATTTTATTTTACAGATGTAGGCAGATTTGTAGATAGTGGGATTCTTCTGGAAGCTTCCATTAAGGAACTGATTTAAAAAACATACTAATACTTCAAATCTACTAAATATTTGAAAATTAATAACATATTTTATTTTATTTTATTTTATTTTTGAGAGAGAAGAGTGTGCACATGAAAAGGACAGAGGGAGAGAGAGAATCTTACGCAGGGGCTTGATCCCACAACTCTGTTATCATGACCTGAAATGAAATCAAGAGTCTGACACTCAACCATCTGAGCCACTCAGGCACCCTAATAAGACATTTAAAAAATTGAAGTATAACATAAACACAGAAAACTGTTATGTCATAAGCTTGATGAGTATGATGTGATATAATAAGAAATTTATATTTGGCTTTTGTCCCAGTTCTGGGCACAGAGCTAATCAAACTCTTGTAAGTTCCAAAATGATAAGAACCATAGGAACATCTTCTGTTAAATATATATTTTGTCCCCAGCTCCTAAAACAGGTAAAAGGAACATCTTTCATTATAATATTTGGTTTTTACCCCTAGTTACTGAAATAGCTGTAGAGGGATAAAAGTGAAGGAGTGCCTTTTATTGTTTATAACAAGACCCTTTCAACCACACCTGAGTTTATGGTAATGAGGCAATTTTTAGAAAGCCCCTAAAGATGAGGGCTGGTTGTGAGTGAACTGGTCATGTGATTGGAGAGTTGGAATTTTCAGCCCCACCCCTCAACCTCTGGAGAGGAAGAAGGCTGGAGTTTAATTTTTTTTTTTAGTTTATTTATTTTTTGAGAGGAGGGGGGGGGGGTCAGAGAGAGAGAGGGAGAGAGAGAATCCCAAGCAGGCTCTGCACTGTCAGCGCAAAGCCCAATGTGGGGCTCAAACTTACAAACCATGAGATCATGACCTGAGCCAAAATCAAAAGTCAGAGGCTTAATTGACTGAGCCACCCAGGCACCCCTGGGGTTTAAGTTAATCACTAATAACCAACCATTTAACCAATCATGCCTACTATAATGAAACCTCCATAAAAATGCTAACCAAAAGCATTTGGAGAGCTTCTGGGTTGGTGAGCAAGAACACAGCCATATGTCAAGAGAGTGATTACCCCAAACTCCACAGAGACAGAAACTCCCATGCTCAGGACTCTTCCGGACCTCCTCTTACATATCTCTCATCTGGCTCTTCATTTATATTCTTTAATATATCTTTCGTAATTAATCAGTAATAATGAGTAAACTGTTTCCCCTGGGTTTTGTGGGCCATTCTAACAAATTATCAAATTTGAGGAGGTGGTAATGGGAAACTCCTGATTTGTCATAAATCAGAAGTACATGTGACAATGTGGGACTTTTGATTGGTTTCTGAAGTGGGGACAGTCTTGTGGGACTAAACCCTTAACTTGCGGGGTCTGTGCTAAGTCTGGGGAGTTTGTTTTGTAATTATATTAAATTGTAGGACACCTAGCCAGTATCTGCCAAGGACTGGAGAATGGCTTGGTGTGGAAAATTCCACACATTTGGTGTCAGAGTATTGAGTGTAGAGATGAAAGAGTGTTTTTCCTTTGAATGATTCATTACAAAGTGAACACTCTCATGTAACTTTAACCCAAATCAAGAAATAAAATATTACCAACATGCCAGCATAGGCACAGACCTCATGGCCCCTCCCAATGATTGCTCTCCCTCTCTTCCCAAAAGATAACTACCATGTCTCACTATACATTAGTTTTGCCTATTTTTGACCTTTTTGTAAATTGAATCATATGGTATATATTTTAATTGCTTTATTGAGATGTAATTGATATATCATACAATTGACCTATTTTAAATGTGCAATTCAAGAGTTTTTAGCACATTCACAGAATTGTGCAACCATCACCACAATTTTGAACACTTACATCACCACAAAAAGAAACCCTGTACTCATCAGCAGTCTCCCTATTCCTTCTAATCCCCCCACCCCCTGCCCTAGCATTAGCAACCATTTATCTACATTTTGTCTCCATAGATTTGTTTATTCTAGACATTTCATATAAGTGGAATCATACTATATAGCCGTTTGTGACTTCTTTCACGTAGCATAATGTTTCCAAGGTTCATCCATATTATAGCATATATCTACTTCATTCCTTTTTATTGCTGAATAATATCCCATTATGTTGTGATGGACTAAATTGTATCCCCCCAAATTCATATGTTAAAACCTTTACCCCCAATATGACTGTATTTGGGAACAGGGACTTCTAAGAGGTAATTAAGGTTATAGAAGGTCATAAGGGTAGTGGCCTAATCCAATAAGGCTAGTGTCCTTATATAAAAAAAGAGACACCAGAGATGTGCATGCACAAGAGAAAAAGCCATATGAGGACACAGTGAGGAGGCAGCCATCTGTAAGCCAAGGACTGAGGTCTTGGGAGAAACAAACCTACGAACACTTTGATATTGGATTTCCAGCCTCCAGAAATTGACACATAAATTTGTATTTTTTAAGCCATCCAGTCTCTGGTATTCTGCTTTGGCAGCCCAATTCTGCTTTGGAAATTCTCGAGCTGAAATGTGCAACATCTGAAATTAAAAATGCACTGGATAAATTAGGAGGTAGAGGTGAAAAAGAAAGGACCAATGAATCTGAAGACAGGGCAATAAAAACTCTTTGAAACACAAAGAAGTAAGGCTGAAAAATAATTAACAGAGCCTCAGGGATCTGTGAGACAATATCAAGAGTTCTCACATATCTATATTAGAGTTTTAGCAAGAGAGAGGGAGGTAGAAAAAAGATTTGATGAAGGAAATATTTCCAAATTTGATGACATGGGTAATTTCAAGAAGTTCAAAGAAGCCCAAGCATCACGTATATAAGGAAAAACATATCAAAGGTGACTATAGTCGATGACACTGTTGTGTAATTGAAATTTGCTAAGAGAGTAGAAACTAAATGTTCTCATTGGGAAAAAAAAAGATAAATATGTAAGGTTATGTAAGGTGATGGAAGTGACAACTACATGGAGAGAATCCTTTAACAATGTGTGCGTATATCAAATCATCACATTGGGCACTTTAAATATCTTACAATTTTATTTGTCAATAACACTGAAAAAAAAAAAAGAAAACCATACCAAAGCACATCAAAATCAAATAGTTGAAAGGTAATGATGAAGAAAACATCTTAAAAGCACCAAAGAGGGGTACCTGGGTAGCTTAATTGGTTAAGTGTCTGACTTCGGCTCAGGTCACGATCTCGCAGCTCGTGAATTAGAGCCCTGTGTCAGGCTCTGTGCTGACAGTCGGAGCCTGGAGCCTGCTTCAAATTCTGTCTCCATCTCTCTCTTCCCCTCCCCCTCTCATGCTCTCTCTCTCTCTCTCTCTCTCTCTCTCTCTCAAATTAAATACACATAAAAAAAACAGCACCAAAAGAAAAAAGATGCATTACATACAGAGAAACAAAAATAAACAATATTGTTGGTTTTGCATCAGGAACAACACAAGCCAGGGGAAATTGGATTGTCATTTGAAAACAATAAAACAAAACAAAAACAAAGGGGAAAAAACCTGCCAACCTACAATTCTCTATCCAGCAAAAATAACCTTCAAAATTGAAGTTGAAATAAAAAGACATTCACAAACAAAACAGATAAGATTTGACTAAGATGGGCCTTTAATCCAGTAGGACTAGTATTGTCTTAATCCTGTCAGACTACTATTAAAAAAATATCATAGACTCAGTAGCTTATAAACACAGGAATTTATTTCTCACAGTTCTGGAGGCTGTAAAGTCCAAGATCAAGGCACCGGCATGGTTGCCTTCTGGTAAGGGCCTTCTTCCTGTTTCATAGCTGGTGCCTTGTGTCTTCATATGGTGGAAGAGGCTAGGGATTTCTCTGGAGTCTCTTTTATAAGGAACTAATCCCACTCATAAGGCCTCCACCCTCATGACCTAAGCACATTCCAAAGGCCCCACGTCTTAATACCTTTGAAGTTAGGTTTCAACATATAAATTTTAGGGGGACACATTCAGACCATAGTTAAGTGTCTTTATAAGAAGAGAAGAGATAGGGGCTCCTGGGTGGCTCAGTCGGTTGAGCGTCCGACTTCAGCTCAGGTCATGATCTCATGGTTCATGGGTTCGAGCCTGCGTCAGGCTCAGAGCCTGGAGCCTGCTTCTAATTCTATGTCTCCCTCTCTCTGCCCCTCCCCTGCTTGCGTGCTGTCTCTCTCTCTCTCTCTCTCTCTCTCAAAAACAAATAAACATTAAAAAATTAAAAAAAAAAAGAAAAGAGATAAACACAAAGACAATACATAAGGGCAGATTGTCATGTGATAAAAAAGGCAGATTTTAATCCTATAGCTATAAGCCATGGAATGCCAAGGATTGCTAAACTAGCAAGATGCAAGGAAGGATTCTCCCCTACAGGCTTCAGACCCTGATGACACCTTGTTTGTAGACTTCTAGCCTCCAGAAAATTCTTAAGACATACTCAGTTTATGGTACTTCATTATGGCAGTCCTAAGAAATTAATGTGCCATGGGTCTCTTGAACATTAAAATGTATATCAACAAATAGACATGAATATTTATAGCAGCTTTATTCATAATAGCTTGAACTAGAAACAAATCTAAGTTTCCACCAATAGGTGAACATATTGACAAAATGTGGTATATTCATACAATGGAATATCACTCAGCATTAAAATTGAATATCCCATGGATAAACATAACAAAATAGGAAAATCTCAAGAACATTATACCAAAGGCAAAAATAGAGCCTATACTGTATGATTCTATTTTCCTGAAGTTTGAGAACGGACAAAACTCATCTATCGTGAGAGATAGTGGTTCTGTGATAAATGGTTGTAAACATTTGTCAAAATACACTGAGCTATATACTTAAATTTTTAATTATGTAAATTATACTCAACATGGTTGATCAAAAATACATACCATACAAATTTGTAATGAATGTTCATAGCAGCATTATTCATAATAACCAAAAAGTGAAAACAACCCAGATGTTGTTGAATTGATGAATAGGTAAATAAAATGTGGTTTAGGCATATGTGTTCATTAGTCTTCCGTGGCTACCATGACAGAATACACATAGGTTGGATGGCATTTCATTTTCTCATAGTTTTGGTGGCTGGGAGTCCAAAATTAAGGTTTTGCAGGTTTGATTTCTCCTGAAATCCTCCATGGCTTGCAGACATCTATCTGCCTTCTCATTGTGTCCTCATCTAGACTTTTCTCTTGTATATTCACATCCCTGGTGTCTCTTCTTCTTCTTATAAGGACAGTAGCCATATTGGATTAGGGTTCCACCCTCATGACTTCATTTAACCTTAATTACATCTTTAAAATCCCTACTTCAAGGGAACCTGGGTAGCTCAGTTGGTTAAGCATCCAACTATTGATTTCAGCTCAGGTTATGATCTCACGGTTTGTGGGGTAGAGCCCCTTGCTGTCTTTCTCCCTCTCTCTGCCCCTCCCCTGCTTGTCCTCTCTCTCTCTCAAAATAAGTAAATAAAACTTAATAAATAAATAAAGTCCTTACTTCCAAATACATTCACGTTGGGAGTTAAGGGTTCACCACATGAAATTGTGAATGTTGGGGGGTACAATTCAGTTCATAACAGTTTTTTTATAGTTTTCATTTCTGTCCTTATTTGTTCATCTTTTCCTTAATTCTTGACAATCCTTTATTTATTTTTGAGAAAGAGAGAGAGAGACAGAGTGCGAGCAGGGGAGGGACAGAGAGGAAGGGAGACACAGAATCCAAAGCAGGCTCCAGGCTCCAAGCTGTCAGCACAGAGCCTGACATGGGGCTTGGATGCATGAACTGTGAGATCATGACTTAAGCTGAAATTGGTATGCCAGATCATGACCTGAGCCAATGTCAGACATTTAACCGACTGAGCCACCCAGGTGTCCCTCCTTGACAACATTTATAATAGGTCTTTCAAAAAACAGATTTTAGGGGCACCTGGCTGGCTCAGTCAGTAGAACATGTGACTCTGATCCTGGGGTCATGGGTTTGAGCCCCACATTGGGGGTAGACATTACTTAAAAAAATGATAAAAATCTTTAAATAAATAAATATAAAAACAAATTTTAAATGTCATTTAATTCTATCATATCTGTTGTATAAACTTCTGTTTCTCCTGACTAGTTTTTCTCCTAAGTATAGGTCATATTTTCTTGATGCTTCAATATCTAGAGGATTTTTTTTAAATTTCACCCATTTGAAGTGACAATTCAATAGATTTTAGTATATTCACAAAGTTATGCAACCATCACTGAATCTAATTTTAGAACATTTTCATTTACCCAAAAGGAAATGCCATGCCATTAGCAGTCACTCTCCAATCCTTTCATCCCCCAGCCCTAGGCAACCACTAATCTACTTCCTATCTTTATAAATTTGCCTATTCTTGCCATTGTCTAGGATTCTGGTCATTATGATTGGATTCTGGTCGTTATGTCTGTTACATTGTCGAATTTATAGATTTTGTTGTGTTCCTTTTAAAATGTTGAGTTTTAGGGGTGCCTGAGTGGCTCAGTTGGTTAAGTGTCCAACTTTGGCTCAGGTCATGATCTCATGGTTCAGGAGTTCCAGCCCCGTGTCAGGCTCTGTGCTGACAGCTCAGAGCCTGGAGCCTGCTTCAGATTCTGCGTCTTCCTCTCTCTCTGCCCCACCCCTGCTCTTGCTCTCTCTCTCTCAAAAATAAATAAACATTAAAAAAAATTTTTAATGTTGAATTTTATTCTGGTAGGCTATTTAGTATAAATCAGAGTAGTCCTTTCAAGACTTGTTTTTAAGCTTTGTGGGGTTTTTTTTTTGTTTCTTTTTTCTTTTTCTTTTAGTTTATTTATTTATTTAGAGAGACAGAGCACACAAGTGGGGGAGGGGCAGAGAGAGAGGGAGAGAGAATTCCAAGCAGGCTCCACACTCTCAGCGCAGAGCCCTGACATGGGGCTCAAACTCATAAAATGTGACAGCATGACCTGAGCTGAAACCATGAGCCGGTCACTTAACTGACTGAGCCACCCAGGCGCCCCTGTTTTTAAGCTTTGTGATAATAGCTCTAGGGTAGCTTTTTCTATAGGTCTAACTTAGTCCTACTGAATGCATCAGGTCATCAAAGTCTCTCATTACCCGTCTCCCAACAAGATCTCTTAACACCAAGGTCTCTCTGATGGTTGTTCAGCTTGCAGTTCTCCAGTAGGTTTTCTTTGCTCAGCCTAATGGGGTCTCATCCTACTCTTGTACAACTTTGCATTTGGCCAAAGACGGAAATTCCTATGCAGATTTCTGGATCTCATTTTCTGTATAGTTCCCATCTCTCTGGTATTCTGCTCTATAATGTTTAGCTGCCTCAGTCTCTACAGGCTCTGACTCTTCTCAGATCATCAAGTCTGTCATGTCTTGCTTGGGATCCTTCCCGTCTTGAGTTTGAACCAAACAGAGGTCTTGGCCAGGAGCAGCACGGTCACTCTCCAGGGAGCGGTGGTTTGGACAACTCCTCTGTGCTTGTAGTAAGTAGGCAGCCGTCCATGTTACAAAACTATTGCACATGCTACTGACGCATTTGGCCACAGTTGGCCCCACTGCAGCAGCTCGTCAGTCAGAACTGCCTGGGGAGGCTTGTGGAGACCTGTGCTTCTCTCTGGGGAGAGCTCCTGTCATTTGGGGAGGCATGGCCATGTGGAGTGAGCACGGATATGGCACAGCCACGCTAGAAGTCATCCATCTAAATGCTCTGTTGGGGTAACTGATACGAGACTTCCAGAACCTTAGAGATATCCATATCCCTATGCTGATATTTGGTAAATGTCACCAGGAAGAAAGCTAAGGAAATTGTAGGACTCACTTCATTTTTCCCCCCTTCTCTCAGTAATGACTGTCCTGAGCTGCCTCGGTCCAATGACTGAAAATAACTATTTTATGTTTGTTGTACAGTTATCCAGTTGTGTATGACAGGAGGTTTAGTCTGGTACCAGTTACTTTGTCATAGCTAGATGTGTGTGTTATTTTTTGACTGGTTCCTTTTTTGCTAAATATGATGTTTGTGGATTCATGCTTGTTGTTGAGTGAAATATTTAGCTCACTTCTTATTTCTATATGGTATTCTATAACCGAATGTATCACAATTTACTTATATATTCTATTGTTGGACATTTGAGTAGTTTCCATTTTAGAGCTATTATACATAATGCTGTTATAAACATTCTTATACATGTCTTTTGGTATATGAACTCCTGTTGGGTATATATCCAGAAATGAAATTGCTGGATAGGCTATGCATATAGTCAGGTTTATCCATATTGCCAATTAGTTTTGCAAAATAGTTGTACCAACTTTCATGCTTATGTACATAATCAATGGGAGTTCCAGTTACTCCATGCTTCATTAACACTTGGTACTGTCAACTTTTTAAACGTTAGCCCTTCTGGTGGGTATGTTTTAGCTTGTGCTTTCTGCTTTCCAGTACGGTTGATCACCTTTTCATATGCTTATTGCCCTTTTGTATATCTACTGGCCTATTCATATCTTTTGTCCATTTTTCTTTTGGATTGTCTGACTTTTTTCTTTTGTTGATTAATCAGTTAATCAATTGACTATTTTTCCATTCTAGGTTTCAGTCCTTTGTCAGTTACACGTATTGTGTATATCTTATTCTACTCTGTGGCTTGCCTTTTTACCTTCTTAACAGTATGTTTTCATGAACAGAGGTTCTTAATTTTAATGTAGTCCAATTTATCAATGTTTTCATTTTGATGTCTTATATTTGAAATCTTTCCTACCCCAAGGTCATGAAAATACATATTTTTTATTATTATTTAGAAGCTTTATCACTTTACCAGTAACATTTACATCTGAAGCACACCTAGAAAAAATTTTTGGATTAGTGTAAAGAAAGAATCAATATTCGTTTCTTCTCCATATGGATATACAATTGACCCAATCCTATTTATTATAATCACTGTCCTTTTTTATGTTCATAAATATCTATTTCTGTTCTCTATTCTTTCCTGTTGGTCTATTTGTCTATTCTTGTGCCCATATCACATTCTTAGTTACTGTAGCTTTATAATAAACCTCTCATATGGTGTGAGTCCTCCACCTCTGTTCAAGTTTACCTGGTCTATTCTAGACCAGTACCAGATGGGATTGATTACTATTACACTGACATCTTTACAATATTTTATCTTCTAATTCATGAATATGATAAAGCCCTCTTAAATTTTCTTTAATTTTTCTCAATCATGTTTTAGAGTTTTTGTCCGTAGAGTTTTTATAGGTCTTTCATTATATGTATTAGTATTTAATATTTCTTGATGCTATTGTAAATGGTTTTAAAATTTTTTTCCTTTATTGTTGGTATTATATAGGAATACTACCATTTTTTGTTTATTTATCTTTTTTAAATGTTTATTTTTGAGAGAGAGAGAGAGAGAGAGAGAGCAAGCAGGGGAGGGGCAGAGGGAAGGAGGACAGAGGATCTGAAGTGGGCTGCGCACTGACAGCAGTGAGCCCAATGCCAGCCTTGAACTCACCAACCACAAGATCATGACCTGAGCTGATGTTGGACGATTAACCAACTGAGCCACTCAGGTGCCCCTGTATATTTATCTTTCTATTCAACAACCTTATTAAATTCATTTTTAATTTTGGCAATTTATCTCTATATTCTTTTGATTTTCTGCATATAGAATCATGTCCATAAATAACTGTTTTACTTCTTACTTTCTAATCTTATGGCTTTAATTTTTTTTTCTTATCATATTGTACTTTCTGGGACCTCTGGTAGAATTTTAAATAGAAATAATGCTGAACATATATCTCTTGTACCCAATATCCAGGGGAAATTTGTCAATATCTGCCATGTTTCTAAATAATCAATGTATCAAAGAATAAATCACAATGAAAATTTAAAATGTTACATTGAAAAAAAGTTATATTGGAATAGTTAATGAGAGTGTGGTACATAAAACTAGGAGGATATAGCTAAAGCCATACTTAGAAGAAATTTTATAGCCTTAAATCTGTATACACCAAAAAGGGGGAGGGCTAAAAAAATCAACGAACTAAGTGTCCATTTCAAAGTGTTAGAAAAAGAGCAAATTAAACCTAAAGATAGCAGACTGGAGGAAATACTAACGATTAGAGCAGGAATTAAACAGAAAACAAACAGAAAACAAAGGATTATCAAAGACAAATATTGGTTCTTTGAAAAGGCTATAAATATTAAAACACTCCTGACAAGACCAATAAAAGAGGATATTATAAACAAATTCATGACAATAAATTTGAAAATATGTATGAAATCCAGTTTGCTGCATGTATCAATAGCTTGTTCTTTTTTATTTTGAGTAGTATTCCATAGTAGGATATATTACAGATTGTATAACCATTTATCTGTTTAAGGAATCTGGGCTAATTTGAGTTTGAGGCTATCATGAATAAAGTTGCTATAAATATTCCTGTACAGGTTTTTTACATGAACATAAGTTTCAATGCCCAGGAGAACAATTGCTGGCTCATATGGTTCTGGTATATTTTGTTTATAGGAAAATGCCAAACTGTTTTCCAGAGTAGCTGTACCATTTTACATTCCCACCATCAACAGATGAGAGATTAGTTTCTTCACATCCTTACCAGCACTTGGTGTTGTCACCAAATTTTTTATTTTAGCCATTCTGACAGGCATGCAAATCAATTAAAAATTTCATTCAGATTATTTAGTGTATTTTTAAAGACACTATTTTTAAGTAATCTCTATACCCAACATGGGGATCAAACTCACAACCCTGAGATGAAGAGTTGCACGCTTCACCAACTGAGCCAGCCTGGTGCCCCCAGATCATTTAGTAATTTTGGAGGGTGAGTTGATCTGCAACATATTAAACCTCTATAATAAGTACTGAATTTGGTTTCTGAGGGATAGGACCCAGACATCTGGATATTTTAAAAATCTTCATCGGTGAATCTGATTTGTAGCTAAGATTATGAAGACACTTTTGTCTCAGAGGACACAAGCTTTGAAGGAAAAGTCATCCTTTGAAGAAACAGCCATATCTAATGATGGGAATATCATAGACAATGAAAATATGTTGTAGGATAGTAGAGCTGAATGACATTTCAGAAATAATAACCAAGGATTCTATAACCATGGAAAATAATATTTTTTGGAAAATAATTTTTAAACTTTTTAAAATTCAAAATATATTAATTTTAAAGAGGTCTAAGTAGACCAAAAATAATTTTAAATTTTGATATCTAAATAATAAATGATTACTTTGAGTCATGAAGATTTCCTTATTACCAAGAAACAAAAAAAAGGAAGGTGATAAGGAGATGTATAATTATCCAAATCGCTGAGAAAGAAAAACAGAAAAAGTTCACGTAGGGATGAATCAAGTTATTTGACTAATTTGAGACTATCAAAATCTCTGAAAACAAGGAACGCTGTGGATTATGTCCCTAGGGGGCGCTGAACCTCTACAGAGCAACGCAGGAAAGGAAAATATTGAAAATTCTAAGAACCAAAAAAAGTAATGCTTCATGAATAGCAGTAACATCAATTAGAAAATTAGAGTATATTATTAAGAAAGGAGCAAGAGTAAGAGTAAAAGGTTTAAGGGAAACAAAGAGAAAGAGAAATGTCTGCCTAGTCCCCACTCTGGCTTAAGGAGTCCAGTAAGACTCCAAATCACCCCTGCCTCTCCAGTGTAACCAGACTCCTGACTAATAACAACAGCTATATGCCATTTTGGAGATGATGGTAATGACACCAGAATGGCGAGGGCCAGTCAGGGCAGATTAGGTAGGTCTAAGTGGTCAAACCTGCCCATCCTCTTGTGCTAACTACCTGAAATTATGGCCCTAGGATCCACCCAGTCACTGAAACCAAAAACTTGGGCTTCATTCTTGACTCTAATACCTTCCACTGATAATATGACTAGTTTCCCTACCTGACTACTTTAGAATTTATTCTGAACAATCTATGCTCCTCCAAAATATCCTCTTCCACAGCAAACTATGGGTTCCATCCTTGCTATTTCCCCACATTCCCCAGCAACATCACTTAGTCCTAGTCTCATACGGAGATGCTGAAGGCCACTCAAGATTTTCAGGATTCTGTCTACAAGTTGGTGCATTTAAGCTTGAGCACGGTAAGGTTTTAAAAGAAAAAATTATTAGACTTCTAGGATTGATTAGTAATTACTTGTTATACTGAAATGACTTTTTAGTATAATGTTGCTTAAATATGTCCAAATCCAACATTAGCTATCGACTTCTTATAGCTCTTATGTGACCATAAAAATCAAAAGAAACCTACATATTGGGGCAGCTGGGTGGCTCAGTTGGTTAAGCATCTTACTCTTGGTTTCAGCTCAGGTCATGATCTCACGGTTCATGAGTTCTAGCCCCGCATCGGGCTCCACACTGACAGTGCAGAGTCTGCTTGGGATTCTCTCTCTCTCCCTTTCTCTCTCCCCCTCCCCTGTTTTCATGCATACACTCGCGCTCACTTGCTCTCTCTCTCTCTCAAAATAAATAAACTAAAAAAAAAAACACCCCTACATATTATATACAAAGCAAATTACAACTAATAAATTGTCAACATTAATTTATTGTCATGGCTGATGCTGTTTTGCTGAAACTAAATTACCTCTCACATGAATTTGGCACTAATTGCTTTAGAGGAGGTTCTTTGCATTTGGCAAGTTGATACAACCTTGGACAGAGCAGTGACTCAATTATAAGACATTTATCTAATTGAATTACATGCATCACTTGGTTCATGCATTCTCAGTTTATCAATTTTAGATTTACAGAATTAAAAAAAACTAAATATGTCTATTGCTTTTAAAACACATTTTTAAGCCAAAAATACTCTATGGCATGATAAATTCTTCCTGTTAACTTCTATTAAACATCTGTACCATTCCCCTACTCCACCAACCCCTCATAACCATTTCACTTTCTGCTCTTACAATTCCTTTTAAGATTCCACATATAAGAGATACCATACAGTATTTCTGTTTGACTTATCACATTTAGCATGTTTTCAAGGTCCACCCATGTTGTAGCAAATGGCAGAATTTCTTTGCTCGTGGCTGAATCGTCCATTATATATATGTATATGTATATGTGTATATATGTGTGTGTGTGTGTGTGCATGCGCGTGTGCGTGTACACACACGTATATGCCACCATATCTTCTTTACCAATTCATCCTTTGCCAGACACCTAGGTTGTTTCTGTACCTTGACTACTGTGAATGATGCTGCAATAAAAAGGGGAGTACATATGTCTCTTCCAACAATGTGTTTTCATTTCCTTTGGATACATACCCAGAAGTGGGATAACAAGATCGTATGGTAGCTCTACTTTTAATTTGTGGAGAAATCTCCATGCTGTTCTTCATAGTGATTGAAACAGTTTACTTACTATTATATCATATTAATTTTAATAAAATAGTAACATTGCATTTATCGAGTCACGCCTTGGCTTGTAACAGAATTAACCATGTTGTACCTCCCAGATATAATACCTAATGAATCTAGTAACTGAACTCCTGACAGTACAACATATGGTTACTTACGAGTAAATTCAGGTTTAAGTAGATGCAGATTTTGTTTAGTCTATGGACTCAGAAGGCATACAATTCTTACAAACTCTTTCGTTGTATTTCATAATTGCGTATTTGATGGCATACTTTGTAGAAATTCTAAGATCAAACAAATTAGCTAAATAAACTTTCAAAGATGTGCTCAATTTTCAGGCCTACCTGTGACTTGTTGCATCAACATTTGTAAGTCATTGTTTTTACTTGACCACTCCATGCTCTGGATATTTCTTCAATCATTGCCTAGAATGATTACAGAAAAATCATACCCAAGTGGAGGGTCACTTCCCCCAAACATATTTTATGGCTATAGACGAGGACCCGAAGGAGGCTCTATTAAATAGCCCAGACCTTTCCTCCACCAAGAGTACCAGGGTATAACAGGGCTTTCCTGGTGTTGGGGAGGTGTTCTGAATTTCTTCCATTCTCTCCTGGGCCTAGATTAAATCCTGCTTCTCTGGCTGCCATATGGTCCTAGAGGTTCACTCCAGCGGAGACCCCTATCCTCACTCTCCCAGTGTCTCTCTGGCCTGATAGTTTAGTCTCTAAAATGAACTTTAGATTTGCCCAGTGGAAGGGGCAATCTTCCTTGCTCAGGGCACACCACAGGAAGAGGCTTGTATACAAAGGAGGCTCATTTCTGCTCAGACACCAGACTGCACCCCAAGGATCCTCTAGTTCCCAGCCTTTCACCTCTATAAGCCCTCCCCAGGGCTGACGGGCCCATGTTTTGCACTTCTGGCTGCCACCCTCTCCCACTACCAGACTTTAGCACAGTAAGAATGGTATTAGTCACAATTGGCTGGCCGAGAGTAAGAATCTAATTATTGATATATTTCTTGGATATATTAGGATTATGGTTTTATTGGAAACGGTCTTTTTTAGGAGATGTGTGCTGATGTATTTTGAGATAAGTGTTATGGTATCTCCCTTTCAAATAGTTCAGAAAACCAAACACACACACACACACACACACACACACGCAGCACTTGTGCAGTATTTTAATCTGTTTTCTACTAATTGCTTATAAATAGAAAAACTGAGGTCAAGGGAGATCTGTTCTTAGGTTAAGGCACCAGGATTATACAGGATTCTGCCAAAGAGTGATTGATTAATCCTAAAGGTATTTTTGCTCTTGGCAGGGAGAACAACTGGGTGCCACTGCATCAGCCTCAGCATTGTCCTGGACCACAAACTGATTGTAATGTGGAGAGGGAACATCAAATACGAAATGAGCATGTCTGGGTGTCTGTAAATTGAGCACTGGTCGGGAGAACCATGTGTACCCGACAGCTGGTCTTAAAAATACTGTGAAGCATAAGGGTTCAGCCTGGTTGCCAGGCAATCCTTCCGGTTGACCTTTTTGTTTTCTATCTACATCTCTTAATATTTATACTTATGGGACCTCCCTTGATTCACTTAACAATAGACCAGACCATAAGTTCTGAAACTAAAAGGGCAGAATCCTTGACCTCAAGTATCTTACAGTCTAAGGGGGGGGGGGGCGGGGAGTGGGTGGTTCAGTCAGTTAGTTAAGCATCGGACTCGATTTCAGCTCAGGTCATGATCTCATGGTTATGAGATCCCTGCTGACAGCACAGAACCTGTTTGAGATTCTCTCTCCCTCTCCCTCTGCCCATTACTCACTTGCTCTCTCAAAATAAATTTAAAAAAAATTAAAAAGCAGGTACGCAATTACCATGATTATGTTTAACATAATCCTTTACTACTTGCAACATAATTACATCTGCAAAGATCCTTTTACCAAAGTAACATTTACACTCGGGGAATAGAACCTGTTATCTTTGGGGTATATTTTCAGCCTACTACAGATGGGGGACTTTGGAAAGCCCAATGAGCGGGGGGGGGGGGGGGAGGGAGGATAGAGGGGGAGAGAGAATCGCAAGCAGGCTCCACACCCAGTATGGAGACTGACACAGGGCTCGATCTCACAACTGTGAGATCATGACTTGAGCTGAAATCAAGAGTTGGATGCTTAATTGACTGAGCCACCCAGGTGCCCCTGGAAAGCCCACTTCTAAGGGGTGACTACTCAAGTAATTTGTTATCCGAATAGCCGCTGGCTACCAGAGCTAAGCTATATTCAAAATGGTACCCTGGTCTCTGTAAGCCCAGACGGAGGTGACTTCCTTTGCTTACTTTACCATGATGTTTCCTCAAACTGTCATTAACTAAAGTAACGCGGGTAGGCCTTTGTTGCTTGCCAACTGAAAGGGTCAAACTGTAACAAAATAGCTGACCTAAGGTTTCATTTTATATATAATTTTCATACAAATATCAATAGTTAATTGTAGATCTTTTGACTATTAGTTTAGCCTATACTCCCCTTCTCTGGTAACTACCTCCCCAGCTAAGGGAGTGGGCCTTTTTTAATATGTTGATACTAAATGACACTTGATACTAAATGAAATGGATTGTTGAAATAGCCCTGAAAGGCCACCTTTTTGCAAGTAAAAACCATCATGTAGAGAGAAGCAGAGACAAGTGACCATGAGAACTCAAGAAAATGCAGCTGCCTTGATTCTTCTTTTTAATTTATTTTAAACTTTTAACTTTTTTTTTAATGTTTACTTATTTTTTTGAGAGAGACAGGGCACGAGCAGGAGAGGGGCAGAGAGAGGGAGACAGAATCCGAAGCAAGCTCCAGGCTTGTAGCTGTCAGCACAGAGCCTGACATGGGGCTCAATCCCACAACCCTGGGATTACTACCCGAACCAAAATCAAGAGTCGGTCACTCAACCGAGCCACCCAGGCGCCCCCACAGCTGCCTTGATTCATAACGGCCGCACTTGTTAGAGACTCAAGTGAAACCAAGCTACATTTCTGCTCCAGTAGTTTGGGGAGATTCTGCTCCCCTTGCCCTAGTGTCCTGATAGTAAATTTCCTTTTTTGCTTAGGCACTCTGTCAGAAACTAAAAGAAGTTTAAGACTGATGTTTCAGACCTGGTTTAAGTACTTCTTACCTTGTCCCCATAAATTTATTCAGGCTCAATAGCTAAAATGATGCTGTACTTGGGTAATTTCTAAAAAGGTCCCTCTAAAACCTCCAGAGATTAGCCATGAGCATTAGTCCTTCCTGATATTTTAATATTAGAGTCATTGGATAAGCATAAAATTATGATGATGGCATTTTCATTTCATTAAACAGTGGCATGAAAGGTACCTTAAAGGGGTTTCTAATTCAAGCCCTTCACTTTCAAAGAAACTAAAACAAAAAGTGGCCAAGAGCCTTGCCCAGTGTGGGATTAGAACCTTGTTTCTGTCAATACTCAGACCAAACTCCTAAGCCAATGAATTTTTTTAAAAGTAATCTCCATGTCCAATGTGGGGCTTGAACTCACAACCCTAAGATCAAGAGTTGCATATTCCACCAACTGAGCCAGCCAGGTGCCCTGCCAATGGATTTTTTAGGGCCAAGATTGTATTCTCCTTTCTTTAAATTCCAAGTGAGATCACTCAACAATCTTTATTGATTGCTCACTTAATTGGCCAGAACTTTTAGTTGCAAGTTCAAAAAAGAAAAAAAAAAAAGGCTCTGGGAATACACTTATTTCAGGTATGGCTGTTTCCAGCCTCAAAATCATGGTGAGTATTCCATCTCTCCACCTCTCGGAAAGACTTTCCACAAGATGGGACACCTGCAGACTCATCCTGTTAGCTTAGCTACCTCAGCAGTACATGCTGGATTATCCCTGGACTTCTCATTTAAGTCAGCCCCCAAACTCCTTTTTATTCCTTTAAACCAATTTGAATTTGGTTTCTGTCACTTGCAACAAGTGTTTGGACTAAAACTGTGCTTATCAAAGAGTTCTCCACAAACAAGGTTAATGGTAACCAATCAGATTCTCTTCAAAACTTGGAATATAAGAGTAGGCAGTATAAGCAGAAGTGGAAAGAACATGGGGCACCCGGGTAGCCTCAGTCATTAAGCATCCAACTTCAGCTCAGGTCATGATCTTGTGGTTCTTGAGTTTGAGCCCTGCATTGGGCTCTATGCTGACAGCTCAGAGCCTGAAGCCTACTTCAGATTCTGTCTCCCTCTCTCTGCTCCTCCCCCACTCGTGTTGTTTCTCTCTCTCAAAAATAAACATTAAAAAAAAAGTGAAAAGAACATGTAGAGAAGACAGCAATCCTGGCCATGATGAAAAGGAACCTACTCTTGAGATATTATCTTGGTTTCTATTCTCTACCTCTTCTATTTCTTCTCTACTTTATGTCTTCTGCTTAGTCAGAATTTCTTATTCGTAACTTCGGCTTATTTTTCATTCTATCAACACCACAGCTTGGATTACCACATAATATCCTACACTGATCTGACCCTGAAGCCCTTTTCTTAGAAACAACAGAAGGTGATTGTCAGCAAAGGCTTCTGGGCTTTACAGAGAACAAGCAAGAACAGGTTTCTTCTTCCAACTTCGTAAGGCTCCTCAAGACATCCTAGGATCTGAATTAACCAATGTCACTTGGTTACACTACACTTGGATTAGATCATATGTGGGCTTCCCTGAGGCAGGAGGTTTGACAGGACAACCAAGATCCTTTCCAGGTAAGTAATCATGCCTGCAATTTTCCTGGTTCTTTGTTACTTAATAACTTTGAGTCCAATTACTGTGGCAATAAAATGATTGCCACATAAAATTCATGGATTTGGAATAAGAAACCAAACACGGGGCACCTGGGTGGCTCAGTCAGTTAAGCATCATTATTGATTTTGGCTCAAGTCATGATATCACAGTTTGTGAGATTGAGTCCTGAGTTGGGCTCTGCACTGAGTGGAGCCTGCTTTGGATTCTCTCTCTCCCTCTCCCTCTCCCCCTCCCCTGCTCATTCGCTCGCTCACTCACTCACTCGCTCAAAATAAATAAACTTAAAATAAAAAAAAAAGAAATAAAACATCTAAAATGGGTGGTACATGTCATTACTCAGTGAACATTAGTTCTCTTCCCCCAAATTTTAGTATCATTTACTATAGAAAGTATTACCCAATTATCTTTTGCTCAAATGTCTTAATAATTTATACAATGGAATGGTATTATTCAAAATATGACAAACATTAAGAATGACAAAAAATGAAGAATCAGGATTTTTTTTAACCTATAAAAAGTTTCGCTGCAGTTTTTCAAATGTTTTTATTGGACTTAAAATGCTTTTAAGGGATATACAGATACACAACTAGTTTGATCAGCTACTAATATATTTTGGTATCCCTTTATTTTTGTACCCAAGAGCCAGTTCACCTTTTCTCCGTGTTCAATACTTAGCTTTGGCAAAGTTTTGCCATGTTCTTCTTCATCTGCTACTAGAGCATGAGTATTTCCACCCTGCTTCGTATAAGCTGCTCTTTTAGTTTTCTTCCTGTGGGTATGTTTTGTAGGGCTCTTCTGTTTTTTTTCAACTTCACTGCTTACATCCCACAACATTATCTTCCCATCATTCCCTCCAGTAAGCAGCATATAGGATTCTGGCAGAAAGCAGACCTGGGATACTCCCAAAGTGTGGCCCTTAAATCCCAGTTCTTGTTCACACTTAACTCCCACCACCCTAAAGATTCGAACCTTACCATCTTCTGCACCACAGCTAAAAATATTGCCACATGATGCCACAGACACAGAGTGGGCTAAAGCAGGGTTTAAAAGCTGACCAGGTGATTGGGGGCTTTCCATCTCTTCTGTTTCATCTTCCTGCAAATTTGTAATCCAGAGTGGCCGTGCTTTCTGAAGGTTCCACAGCATCACCTTTAAATAAGAGGAAGTTACGTAGTCAAACAGAGGCCTAGCCATTTTACTCAACTAACATGCTTATTCTACTTGTAATAAAGTCATCAAACTAGTCAGAAAATAATTATTATGATACATTTCTAGCAATATTAAATTTTTAAAAATTTAGCTGGCACCACAATATGCCACTGAAATGCTACCCTCATGCCAAAATTCGGATGCCAATGTACAATAAGGTAATAACTTGGGATCAACAAAGCCATCAAAGTGTAATCCATATTCTTAAGAAGTTGCATTTTTAAAAAAATTTTTAATATTTATTTATTTTTGAGAGAGAGACACACAGAGTGTGAGTGGAGGAGGGTCAGAGAGAGGGAGACACAGAATCTGAAGTGGGATCCAGGTTCTGAGCTGTCAGTACAGAGCCTGATATAGGGTTCTAACTCATGAATGGTGAGATCAGACCTGAACTGAAGTCAGACGCTCAACCAAGACAGCCACACAGGCATCCCAAGCAGTTGCATTTCTTTAAGTCACTGTACCCTCATCTCTACAAGTAAATCATAGAAGATTATAAACCTTATCAATTTTAATCTATGCTGGTTCAAAGTCAAAAAGCCTATCAACTAAATGAAATCTGGATTATCACTGA
Organism: Cryptoprocta ferox; assembly: GCA_028646485.1. Lineage (NCBI taxonomy): Eukaryota > Metazoa > Chordata > Mammalia > Carnivora > Eupleridae > Cryptoprocta > Cryptoprocta ferox. The sequence continues at coordinate 67,837,899 of CM053573.1, forward strand.
AATAATTTGTATCTGGAATGCTTTCTCTTTCCTTTCATACTACCTAAAGTACCCATTTTAGAGGCTTACCTCAAGTTCCTGTCCCTCTAGGAAGGCTTTTAAGTATTCTAGCCCACTGTTCTCTTTCCTGTATTTAATTTCTATGCTATTAATTAACGTATACTACTAGCTTGTCAGTTTCCTGAGATTTAATTCGCCTTTTTTTTTTTTTAAGTAGGCTCCACGCCCAACATGGGGATTGAACTCACAATCCTGAGATCAAGAGTCATGTGCTCTACCAACTAAGCGAGCCAGGTACCCTGAGATTTAATTCACCTTTGCTTAATGCCTGGAAAGAGCAAAAATTCCATACCTATCTGCTGATTAATTTGACATCCTGGTATATGTGGTTTTCTTTGTTGTTCCCTACCATGATTTTGGACCTACTAAATTTATTTATATGAAATGCTAATTAAAATCTGTTTAAAACAAAACAAAAAACTTTGTGAATTGATTTTACTCTATAATCTAGTAATTCGTTTTCTTCCCACAGCAATCAATTTGAAAAGGAAAATATTCTTCATACTTTCAGAGAATAGACAGCTTTATTTTACCACCTGGTATCATCCCTTAATTATTACTCACAATTTAAAACGGACACTAACATATCAGTCAAAAGCACAGATCTGAATTGACAAGGTTACTACTGCTGACGATATTAAGGATTTGGTTTTCTATTGAAGGTAACTTCCCTCAATTCAGCCTCTGAAAGAAGTCACCTCTAATAACACATTCTGCTTCTATCAAGGAAAGTACTAAAAACCCTTTTAGATTGGATTTATAACATGTTACCAGTGGCCAGCAGTTGCTATTTGGCTGAAGCTAAAATATTAACAAATCAAAATAAAGTAGAATAAAGAAATATCAGAAAACATAACAAAGATGTGATATGGACATGATATGGAAACAAATCTCTGTTAAAAAAAAATATCTGAACAGAAAGAAAATGGCACATTCCAGAATCTGCTGGCTTAAATGTCTTGGCAGGTGTCCCCAAGTCTTTCTTGCACAGCTGAGCAAGATGCCTGGATTATATTTTTTGCCCTCTTAAGACATGAACTATATTCAAAGTGTTTTCAGCAGTTTAAACATTTTTGTATTTACTGAAATCATCTAGATGTGTTAACAGCCATCGCAGATTCTACCAATCCAAGAATCATTTTCAAGTATTGAAGATTTCCAGACTGCTTGTGCCTGGACATTCTCTATACTACTTTACTTTTCCTAACTGCCAAAGATTCCAAGGTGTTTCACAATTTCTCAACCACCTGGTTCAAGAGGTGTACTCTAAGCAGAAAAACAAGAGACACTGAACGAAAAGCATACAAGAGTTTGGGGTTTTTGGTGCTATACAATGTCGGGGGGGAGAAAGTGGACAACTGGCAAATGTTCAGAAGTGAATGCAATCATATCAAAGTGACCCTGCTCACAAATTCCTTCCCCTGTAAAAACATTTCTTTCCACATAAATGATTCATTTTTAAGGGAAAAAAAGCCTTTCTGCCATCCTGATCCTTACGTGTTGGTACTAGTGATCTTTCAAACCCCAGAAAGAAAAATAAATCTTTTGTACCATTTATTTTTAGATATGGAAATGAGGGGCAAAAAAAAAAAAAAATCAACATGTATGCCACAAAAATATATGATGGTCTCAAATTTCCAAAGATCTTTATAAGAGAAAACTGTATCTGAGTGGTGGCTACACATGTATTTAATGTTCTTCTTATACTTTACACATATATTATAAATATTTTATAGCTATTTAATAAAAAGTTAGGTAGTCTAGGGCCTCCTGGGTGGCTCAGTCGGTTGAGTATCCAACTCTTGATTTTAGCTTGGGTCATGATCCCAGGGTCTTGGGGGTCCGTGCTGTTTGCATGGAGCCTGCTTAAGGTTCTCTTTCCCCCTCTGCCCCTCTTCCCCCCGTTCACACTCTCTAAAAATTAAAAAAAAAAAAATTAAGCAGTCTCAAATGTCTTAATAAATCACTTTGTTAAGGTCCCTGCCCCTCTAAGTGTACTTTGCCTAATTATTTAAACTGATGTAAATCAAAGGGTATAATTTTTATGATTTCTATAATAACAGATACATACATTAAACATATCTGTGTGGCGCAATAATTCAATTCTGCCTTGAGATAAAATGTGTTTGTTAAGAGAGAAAGAACTTTCAAAATTAGCCTTATAACAACTCCATTCCACTATTATGCCTACATTCTTGGACTCTTCCATAGACTGGCTATTCTTGAAGTTTGGAATAATACCAGATTGCCAGATTTTAAGAAGTAAACTGTTAGATACTACAGTTTTAACTTCAGTTAAGGAAAGTAAATTTTTTTTTTGAGAGAGAGAGAGAGTGCACATAAGTGGGGAAGGGGCAGAGAGAGGGTGAGAGAGAATCCCAAGCAGGCTCTGAACCACCAGTGTAGAGCTCTATGCGGGGCTCAAACTAACAAACCACAAGATAACGACCTGAGCAGAAGTCAAATGCTTAACCAACTGAGCCACTCAGGCACCCGAAGGAAAGTAATTTCTTAAAAGCTCAGTTGTGCTGTCTTACCAGTGTTGTTATATCACAACCCAATGCAGAAATTAATCTACAGTGAATATTTAGGTCTTGGCAGTCAAATCAATAAACAAGTATCTAAGCCTCCTTTTCACAAAATATTTATGTTCTATATTGCTCTCTAGCAGCTGCCTGCAACTAGAACTTCTCTCCTAGAACTGATGAATTCTAGATGCCCATTTCTTATCTAATCTGAAAAGTATATAGGTCATTTTGCACAGTAAACAATTGTTTACTGCCATGCCTAGTAAATTAATGAACCAGTGATTGAAAACTGGTATAGCTTAAGGTTGAAACAATGACTAGTCAAAGAGACCCTGTACAATCTGCCTATTCAACAGATATCCACCTGGATGTGTAGGTCTTGTGTGTGTGTGTGTGTGTGTGTGTGTGTGTGTATGTATGTAGGTCTTTCTGTATTACTAAAAAAGGCAGATTATCACCACGAGGGTAGAAATGTAGGTTTGTAAGGGCTTGTCAAGACCTACGTGTGGAAAAAGACTTCATAGGTCATAGGGTCACTGTGCCCCTCAAGTGCAGAATGATTCACAATTGAGGAACTATAGACATTTGTGGTAAGACAATTCTTGATTGTTTAGGAACTGTCCCAGTGCTGCTGGTCACCCACTGATTCTGCCTACTAAATACCAGTAGTGTGGGGGAGGGTAACGGCAGTCATTATGAAAACAACAAAACCCAGCCTCATTTATTTCTAACTTATGAGGGGGTAGAGGGTAGAGAAGGTGTGGTAAAGATTGCTGGCCAAAAACGTAGAAAGACAAAGTCTTTGATGGTATTAATGGAATCACCGAGTCTTGAAAGATGTTGTATACAATAAAGAATATAGACTGGGCCATGTGGGTGGCTCAGATGATTAAGCATTTGCCTCTTGACTTTAGCTTGGGTCATAATCTCATGGTTCGTGGAATCAAGCCACCCATTGGGCTCTGTGTGGACAGCGTGGAGCCTGCTGGGGATTCTCTCTCCCCCTCCCTCTCTGCCCCTCTTCCAGGCACACTCTTTTTCTCAAAATAAAGTCACTAATAAACAATGGTTCTTTTTCTAGAAGTCACCCGTTTGCAAACCAAGAACCTTTTCTATCACATTACTGATGATCTCCTGTTTGATACCTCTGGTGTCACAGAAAAAAAATACAGACTTTGGAGCCAGAGAGACTCAATCAAGTCTGAATCTCAATTCAGGCAGCTATATGGATACTTAATTTGAACCTCAGTCTCATTTCTTAAAAAAAACAGTAGTAATTATCAGAGTGTGATTTGCATTTTTGAAAAGCACTGGCAAGTAATAAAGTGCTCACCAAAGAGATGCCATGATCATCCTCACTCCAGTGATACTGTCTGAGCCACTCAGGCACCCTTACAAGCTTTACTTTTTAAGAGGAAGTACATCTGCTATGGAAAAGTTCAACCTATCTGAAAGTCTTTTTTTTTTTAACCAAAATCTGCTTCTCTATAACTTCTATTTCGACTAGCACATTCCACTTTTTTCCCTCATGAAAACCAAGAATTAAACAATTAAACACTTCCATTTCCAGGGTGCCTGGATGGCTGAGTCAGTTAAGCATCCGACTGTTGGTTTCAGCTCAGGTCGTGATCTCACGGTTTATGAGTTAGAGCCCTGCATCGGGCTCCGTGCTGATAGTGTGGAGCCTGCTTAGCATTTCTCTTTCTCTTTCTCTCTCTCCCCTCCACCCCACTCCCCAGCTCATGCTCTCTCTCTCTAATAAATAAATAAAAAAATAAACAAGCAAACACTTCCATTTCACCCACATAATGGGGTTTCTCGATATATCCACTCTCCTGATATATAGCTTTCCTCTGAATTTGGTCTAATTTGTGATGTTCCTTTTAAAACTTACTGAATGCAATGCTCTGATCTTGGTCACCAATATATAATAATTCAATTAATGTATCACAGAATTTTAAAGTAAGAACAACAGATCCAGTCTCTCTCTTTTTTTTTTTTTTTTTGAAAAAACAATACTGAGTTTGTAGAGAACGGGTGATAGTCTGCCCTCGGCATGCTCCTTTGTTTAAAAAGATGTTTAGAATCAAATATTTAAATTCCCAGGTTTTATGACAGTCTTAAGCACAGAAAGGAAGGCTAAAGGATAAATGACTACTTTGTGAATAAAATCTACTAGGCTTTGTCAAGTTAGCATTTACATGCAGAAGTAAAGCGGGTTCATACACAGATAAGACACGTTAGTAGAGAACAGCAAATGCAAAGATATATTTAGCCTGGTCAGTAATTTGATTGTTACCAAACCCATCAGAAATTACCCAAGTACTCTCTGCAAAGCATTCATTACCTGCATATCCAGTCCACATGATACCAGGCTCTGAGGCCTCTGAGGCCGAAAAGCTACAGAAGAACAGATATTGGAGTGTCTCTTCAGTGATCTGCTAACTTTCTTATTTTCCAAATCTAGGATTTTGATTGCCCCGGAGTCATCAGCAGAAGCCAGCAGGTTTTCAGTTTCATTCAATGAGAGACAATTGATTTCTTCTTCATTCACATGAAAATGGTCCAAGGAACCTTTGAGGGACCTGACATCCAGTAAGCTAATAGTTTCTCCATGTGAGGCATAGAGCTTGGTGGGGCAGGAGGGAGAGAATAAGACACTGGTAACATCATCAGCCCCTTGGAAGCGTGTATGTCCCAATGGAGTCCCATCTTCACCCCAAACGACAAGATCACCACCCTCTGCTCCAGAAGCCACCAGCCCGTCTTGACTTGCATTCAGGCAGAGAATAGGTGAAGAATGTCCACCAGTCCACTTGACTGCCATTATGGCCCCGAACACACTGTGGAGAGGGGGGAAAACTATAATCTTTTAAGAACTTGATGGGAGGAGACAAATACAATACACAGTTATTTCACTTAAATACTTTTAAAAAGACATCTAAAAAATGTAATTAAAAAAAGACATTTGAAGACCAAGTCTATAAAAGCCTAGTGGAACACTGGACTGTGGTACACTTGGCTGGCATAAATGCCTAAATTGGCTTTCTTTGCAATCAGGGACCCAGGCAAACCTTGTCCCCCAGCATCTGATGTGAGGTTCACATAAAAATAAACATTATATATTTAAATTAGTAAAAATTATTTTTAAAAGAGAGCTGCTTGGGGCACCTGGATGACTCAGTCGGTGAAGCGTCTGACTCTTGATTTCAGCTCAGGTCATGATCTCACGGTTCGGGAGTTTGAGCCCCACGTCTGGCTCTGTGCTGACAGTGCGGAACCTGCTTGGGATTCTCTCTCCCCCCATCCCATTCATCCTCTCTCTCTCTCTCTCTCTCTCTCTCTCTCTCTCTCAAAATAAATAAAAAAAACTTTAGGGGCATCTGGGTGGTGCACTCAGTTGAGCATCTGACTTCGGCTCAGGTCATGATCTCACAGTTCGTGGGTTCAAGCGCTGTGTCGGGCTCTGTGCTGACAGCTCAGAGCCTTAGCCTGCGTCAGATTTGTGTCTCCCTCTCTCTCTCCCCCTCCCCAACTCATGCTCTCTCTCTCTGTCTCTCAAAAATAAATAAATGTTAAACAAATTTTAAAAATAAATAAATGAACTTAAACAAATAAAAAATAAAAGAGAGCTGCTCAATTAACAAGTTATATCTTTTACCTGAATAATGTTTTATTTTTTTTATTTTTTTTAATGTTTTATTTATTTTTGAGACAGAGGGAGACAGAGCATGAGAGGGGGAGGGGCAGAGAGACAGGGAGACACAAGAGTCTGAACCAGGCTCCAGGCTCTGAGCTGTCAGCACAGAGCCCGATGTGGGGCTTGAACCCGTGAACGTGAGATCATGACCTGAACCGAAGTCGGAGGCTCAACCGACTGAGCCACCCAGGCGCTCCTGAATAATGTTTTAGAGAATGAGCTCTGGAGCTAGATTCTCTGGGTTTGACTAGCTCTACTACCTATTATTACCTGGGTGATTCTGGGCAAGTTACTGAACCTCTCTGTGATTTATTTTTTTCTCTATAAACTGGGGGTAATAAATATAATAGCATCATTTCATATGACCATAGAGAAATATATATAACGCACATATAATAGTGTCTGACACATAATGAGTACTCAACAAATATTACCATTATCACTTTTCCTATTAAAAAACTTTTTTAAATGTAATCTCTACACCCAACATGGAACTGTAATTCACAAACCCAAGATCAAGAGTCACATGCTCCACTGACTGAGCCAGCCAGGCAACCCTCACTTCTATTTTTATTAGGCTGGTCAAAGTGGCATCAGAGATCTACATCAATGGTCCTCAAAGTATAGCCTCCCGACCAGCAGCATCAGCATAACCTAGAAACTTAGAAATATAAGTTGCCCAATTCTACCCTAGAGAATCAGAAATGCTGGGGTTGCGGCCCAGCCATGCATTTTAACAAGCCCTCTAGTGATACTGATGTATGCTAAAATCTGAGAACCTGTACAATACCAATAATCATCCAGGGAAATGGTTAAAAACGTAGGCCCTTGGGTTTTTACCACCAGAGATTAATTCAGTACTTTAATTTTATTCTCAAAACAGCCTTCTGTTTAGTATTATTCCATTTTAAAGATAATAAAACTTGAGATTCAAAAATAATTTGACCAAAGTCATCTTGGCCCTTAGGATTTGTACATGGGATCCAATATAAAAGGCTCCTAGACTTTTGAATAATGAAGACCCTTTTCTAACAATTCCATTTGACAATAGCTTAAAAAAAATTTTTTTTAACATTTATTCATTTTTTGAGAGACAGAGCATGAGCAGGGGAGGGGCAGAGAGGGAGACACAGAGTCTGAAGTGGGTTCCAGGCTCTCAGCTGTCAGCACAGACTCAGACGCAGGGCTTGAACTCAAGAACTGTGAGATCATGACCTGAGCCGAAGTCGGATGCTTAACCGACTGAGGTACCCAGGCGCCTGACCACTTGTCAATAGTTTTTAGCTTGTTAGGATTCTCTCTACGTACAGAAAATAACGAAAAGCCATGAATGATTCATTAATGCTTTTAAAGTACTCATGTATTTTTAAGTTTATTTATTTATTTAAGTAATCTCTACACCCAACATGGAGCTCAAACTTACAACCCTGAGATCAAGAGTCGCATGCTCTATTGAGTCAGCCAGATGCCTCAAACTCATGTATTTTTAATTACTTTATCACCTACTTACACTTAACAGCAGTACTTATGTGCAAAATTAGATTCCTGATACAGTAGGCATTCCAGATTTATACAAGGGAACTGCCACATAATACTACCCTGCCTTAATTGCCTGTTGGGTAAAGCAAAAAAAGAAAATCAGGGGAACCGATATATCTCTAAGTGGTTAGACAAAAGAAAGCAAACAAATCTACCAGGAGAATTTATCTAGTGAGAAATTGCCATAGTTGCTTTCGTATTTTCAGATATGAAATCTGAACTTAGTCCAACAGGACAGAGATAAATTTCCTAATATTGTTTTGAAAAATGAGTTAAAATAATCTGGCAATCTGCTTAAAGTTCTATTCTCGCCACAAAGCTTATTTCCTCCCATTTTTTAGGCACTTACACACACACAAAATCACTAACTAGACTGCAATAAAATCACCAATCTTTCAGTAATCAGAGTAACAGAGGGGTGTGGGGGGAAAGTAACAGCAACATGGTCACATAATTAGATATAGCAATTTTCATAAAGATGACAAAATGGGAAAGACAAAAAGATACATTTACTTCAGCAGAAGCACTGAATTAGTATACAGAGGAAACTAATTAAAGACTGAAGCAAATAAGTTTTAAAGGAGAGCTTTGGAGAGGAAATGACTCAGAGAGAGGTAAAGACAGGGAACTCTGGTGGTTTGATTTTTGCTGACAAGTAATGAAATAGTAGCTAAATAATTTTCAACCATAAAAAAGACTTTTGCCAAATGTTCAAGAAAAAAGGACACTTAGCACAATTTGAAATAAAAGGTACTAACATTATTTAGGCTTAGGGACTTTTACCTGTGGTGACTACTGACTTATACAATATACATAAAATGCTACCTTAAAATATGAAGTTTGTACTAACCATTGAAAAGCCACTTAAGTTACAAATAATTTTAACGGTTTCCTTAGAAAACTGATCAACTATTTCCTAGGTTAGTTTTAATTTTTCTACAGTGAATCCACTTTAAAGTCCGGAGAAGTCTGCCCTCTACAGCTCTAGGACTTTGTGTGCATACATGTTTTTGGATTCCTACCGAGATTTTAAAAATTTTCTCTAAGACAAGAATGAGGCAGGGTTTCTAGTACTTGTATTTTCCCATCACATATGTACCCACAGGGGACCTAGGTAAATGCTGATTGGTAAAGTTTTAGCAGGTTTTCTGCCTAATATAATTTTTTTTCTGGAAAAGACTAACTCAATTTTAAAGACACACCAGGTTAAGCTAACCCCAAAGTGTGAGAAATTAGGCAACAAATGGATTTTGTACTTAAAGGAACTATTACAGACAACACAGTTCCTGAAAATTTTTCCATAATGGAACCAGTAGTGTCTATTAATCTCACAAAACCAAGGTCAGCTCTACCTTAACCTCTGTGCATCAGTGTAAAAATACAAATTAAACTTCTAATCTCTACATCACATGAATATTCACTGATCATCAAGCTAGTCAGAAAAAATAAAAAGTAAAGACCTATTATGGAGAATGTTAAGAAAAGTAGTTGAGGGGCTCGTGGTGGCTCAGTTGGCTAAGCATTCGACTTTGGCTTAGGTCGTGATCTCACAGTTCATGAGCTCAAGCCCCACATCAGGCTCTCTGCTATCAGCACAGATCCTCTGTCCCTCTCCTCTCTCTGCCCTTCCCCTGCTTGTGTATTCTCTTTCTCTCAAAAATAAATAAACATTAAAAATATAAAATTAACAGAAAAACAGTTGGGCAAGTCCCAGAAATCTACTATACATTAAAGCTTTTCAGCTTATCATGCAGGGTATTGATCACAGGACCCAACCAGAGCCCCGGGAATCACTTGTTTACTTAGTCTACAAAATTAAAATTATTTGTTCTAATTTGAAACATACCCAAAGGCCACCATCAAAAAGTATTAAACAACAGGGGTGCCTGGGTGGCGCAGTTGGCTGAGTGTCTGACTCTTGATCTCAGCTCAGGTTATGCTCTCATGGTTTGTGAATTCGAGCCCCACATTGGGCTCTGCACTCAGGCGCAAAGCCTGCTTGGGATTTTTTTTCCCTCTCTCTTTGCTCCTCCCCCACTTGTTCTCTCTCTCTCTCTCTCTCTCAAAATAAATAAACAAAAAAAAGTATTAAACAACAGTCTGCTGTGGGATAAGGCAGTGGCAAAAAAATGTAATTCAATCTGAGTTAAATCAAAACAATCTTTCAGAAATGAGTTGTCAAGCCACTGTTTCTCATTTTTCCCTTACTGGGACAAGAAAGCCTACAAGAAATAAGTGCCATTATCTCCATGATCAGTATCAGGTCAACAAGCTTCTCTTCTCATAGGTAATGTCTAAAGCAATTAATCATAGCCTATTGTGCATTACTCTAATTAGATAATAGTTTCCTTTAACACCTAATGAAATCGTGGAGTGGGCAGGGAAAGGTTGGGTATCTTGAGAACATTTTTAGAAAGGATGGAGGGCGAAGATGGAAGTTCTGAACAGTCAGAAGGCAGGATGGTACTAAATATAGGGGAGGGGCAAGGCCAGGAGGGTGATCTGTGGAAAGAAAAGGACCCAGTCATAAAACCTTTTCCTACTTTGAAATTCTGCCTGGGGAACTTGGTGGGGGTACCTTACCACAAAGTCACCTCAGTGACTGAGCTAGATTAGCACCAGAATTATCTCATCAGATCCTTCAAAGGCTCTACCTCACCTATACTGTGACAGACAGGATAAAGGTCAAAGTCTTTAATAACTGAATGATGGCTAAACACTGCTCAAGTTTTATTTCCATGTGCCCACATGTCCTTTTCAAGCGTTGTGCCTTCAAATCTGTTGATGCTGCCTGGTTCTTTGTCCCCTTTTCAGATGGACCAAACTCGACTTATCTCTGAAGAATAAAAAAAAATTTAAGTGCCTTCCCAAACAACACTTGGACCTCCTTCCTTGGATGTCCCATAGTTGAAAGCTGAAGAATGATTAACGAATAAAACTCCCTAGTCTGAGATTACACTACCATACAAACAATATGAGGTAGTCACTATCACTATAATATGTATAGGTCAATTTTTCTTCCTATGTTTGGGTTTTCCAAAGTTGGGCTTGATGTAGAGAAGCTGGATAGAAACCAAAATGGCTGAAGGGCTGTGGCATCAACACTAGTTAGGAAAGAATCTGGGTTACTAAACTGGGAGATAAAAAAACATCTGGGAAGAAGGGACTAGCAAGTAATAATCAAACACCATTTACCAGAGAGTGGAGAAGGTAGCTGCTGTTCTTTTGTTTTTAATGGAGAATTAGGAATGTATTATACACAGAGAAAACTACTGAAAAGATTTCTTACTACATAAAGGCAAGACAATGGAGTTCACTACTAAGGGAATCTGTGAGACCTATAATAATTACCTCAGAGTCGTTTTGAGAATACATAAAACCCGAATAAAAGACCTAGCACAGTGCCTTGGTCGCATGATGGTTATTGTTTTCTCTCACTAAGCATTCTTTAAAGGCTGTCAGAAAACTTTCGGCCACCTAGGAAAATGCAATATGACCAAATAATGCTTAAATTCTTTCTCTTCCAAGAAGCTATCTGTAATTACAGCCTCCACATCATTCTCCCTATTGAAATGTCTATTCAAAAACACGCTGCCTGGATCCGTTTACTAATCGGGTTAGCAGGAACGCTTGGGAAAGACTACACTTTGTCCAAAAGAATGGAGCACTTAATCAGCAATTACACGGCACTTTCAGGCTACCGAAACGTTTGAGCAGGGGGTGCGGGGATTCAAATATGACCTTATTTTCCGAACACGCTAGGACTCCTTTTCTGATAAATACCGGTATCAATAAAGAACAAATGGGCTTGACCATGAGATGACGACCTTAGATGTCGAAGGTAAAGATCCAACTCAAGTCGAAAAGTGGCGGAGCCAGGAATTGGCTAGCAAGGAACTGGAAGTTTCATGCGTTAAGGGTGGAGTCTGAAGCAGGGACCTGACACAGGAAAACCTCACAGGGAAAGGGGCTCAGGAAAGCAGAGACCGAGACCACTAGATCAAAAAGAGGAAAAGACACCGAAGAACTGCCACAAAGCCACAGGGGCCAGCCTCATACCTGCTCTTCCCGCTTCCCTCCTCGGCGCCTCGTGATGACCTCACCCGTGGGCGCCCAATCCCATCTAGCGCGGGGCGCGAGGCGCCTCAGCCAAACAGTCACATCCGGGGCCGAGAGGAACCTCGAGCGAGCTGGGCGTGCGCCCTTGCTTCGTGCCCTCAACCAGTATGGCGGAGCCACGGGCGCGCCGCGGGGAGGCCGAGCGAGTCGGGCGGTTCCGACGCCCGCGCTGAGCCGGGGAGGAGGGGCGGGGGACGCCCGTGCGGCCGGTGCGTCTGCCCTCAGTGAGGCGGGGCGCGCGGCGGACGCCCCCGGGCAGGGGCGGGAGTGGTGGAGGGCGGGTGGTTGGCTGTGAAAGGGGCGGTGAGCGAGGTGCTTCGGTCTCAAGGCGAGGCTTGGCCTCCCCAGCAGAGACGGGGGGAAGAGGCGGCGGCAGCGGCGGCCCTCGGGCCGGCTGGTGAGGCGATGGCGGCACCAGCCCCGGGGCCTGGGGGAGCCTCTGGTGGCGCTGGCTGTAGCGGCGGCGGCGGCGCGGTCGGCGGCTCGGGCTCCGGGTCCGCGGGGGCAGGGGGCCGGCTGCCCAGCCGGGTGCTGGAGTTGGTGTTTTCCTACCTGGAGCTGTCCGAGCTGCGGAGCTGCGCCCTGGTGTGCAAGCACTGGTACCGCTGCCTGCACGGTGATGAGAACAGCGAGGTGTGGCGGAGCCTCTGCGCCCGCAGCCTGGCAGAAGAGGCTCTGCGCACGGACATCCTCTGCAACCTGCCCAGCTACAAGGCCAAGGTGAGGGAGCCCCGGGCCACGCCGCTGCCCCCAGTCCCGCTTCTCTGCGCCGCTCTCAGTCTCCGTGCTTCTCATCTGAGCTCTGACTCAGACGCCTCGCCTCACCATCCCGCCTTTGCACGGCTGCAGTCAGTACCTTACTTCGCGTCCCCCTCCAGAAAGATCCTCTTCTCTTTGAAGTTCTGCTCCTTAAACCTATCCCCCTCACTTCCGTGATACACTTTTTAAAGGACCAGATAGTTTCCAGTTCCTGGTTTCCATCACTCATTCCACTTTCCACAGTCTTCTGCCATAAAGACAGACCACCCCCATTGTTGTACCATTCAGTACTCTCCTATTTTTATTAGGTCATCTTAGCTGCCTTAACGCCGGCTGAGTTTCTAAGATCTTTGCTTTCACCCCACAGTCACCTCACTCTTTCCAAGCTCTGATTTACAACTATTTTTTTTTTCTGTTTTCGCCGAAGTTCCCTCGCCCTTTAAGTCCCTCGATTATGTTTCAGACTTATAAGTGAGTATAGCCCCAGACATCCTGCTAACTTTCAAATTACAGGCTTTAATAGAACATCCTCTCCCTTTCCCCCGTCGGCACCACTTAACCATCCTAATACTGCCTTGTCCCACTATTATTGGCGACTTCCCTGCCAACTTTTTCATAGTTCCACCTTAATGGTGTGCCTCTTCTATGTATCATCTAACGTGCTGATTCTGGTTTTGATGCCTTTTCCTCCTAGATTCTTGTGCACATTCCTGCCTTCTTCACATACAAATAAAAATTTCAAGTAACAGGTTATGGTAGGGCTGAGAAGATTCTTCCGGCAATATAAAGGCCTCGAGCTTGAATTCAGTTGGATGGATAACAGCTATTCAGTATAGCAGTCACCAAGAGCCTATGTGAGAGAGGCTGAAGTCTGTCCTAGAATGTGGTAAACATAAAAAATACACTAATAACTAAAAAAGGTAGATACCCTTTTTAAAGCTAGACTGCCAAAGGGGGAGTCAAAGTAAAGTAAAAATTTCCCCCATGTGAAATAAATGTAAAATGTATTATTCTGTAATAAAGCAGGTTTTAGTTTAGTAAGATAAGGAATGTTGCAATTAAATATGTCAACTATCAAATTAGGTTTTTTCTATTAAAGAATACATTAATTTTTTTTTAGGTTTATTCATTTTGAGAGAGAGCACGTGCACGAGCGAGTGGAGGGGGGGCAGAGAGAGAGGAAGAGAGAATCCCAAGCAGGCTCCAGGCTGTCAGCATGGAGCTGGACATGGGGCTCGATCTCATAAAATGAAATGTGAAATCATGACCTGAGCTGAAATCAAGAGCGCTTAACCTACTGAGCCACCCAGATGCCCCAACACGTTAATTTACTAGGACAGTATATGTACCTGGTGGATGCTCGCTCAGCAGATGCTAGTTGTACTTTATGAAGTAGGATGCAGAACATCGCAGTTTTGTCCTACTTTGCCTGATAAACCGGTAGGCTTTAAGACATTTTTTGTTATCGGTCTGTAAAAGATATATTTACATGAGTCAGGATTCATATGACAGTATGTGTTCATGTGAGTCAACATGCAAAAGAAGCAGTATGGTATAAGCAAAATGTCTTCCTTTTGCCCTTGTCTATCAGTCACCCAGATTGCCTAACTTGTGTTACCTGTAATCCTTTCAGAGATATTTTAGGTTTCTTAGGTTTTTAATACTTTATATTGTCTTTCTCCCACACCCATGATAGATATTGTAGATTTGTACTAATCATATGTTCGTCCAGATGTTGCAGGACATAAGAAGAATGTATCGAGGATAAAAAGATTAATTCAAAAGAAGTCAGATACCCTAGTAAGGAAGTCCTCAGTCAAGTAGAGGAGAAGAAAAATATATAGAAATAACCAACACATGATAGAAATTGCTTCTGTTAGAGATATTTATATAAGTAACATATACTGGAAGTGTATATATACACACACTAGAATTTCAGTGAAAGGAGAAATTCACAAGTTGGGGAAAGTTTGAGGTTAGGATTATATTTGATATGAATTTTAAAGATAGGGAGGATTTGAACATTTTACTAGGAAATGCCATGAACAAAAGCAGGACAAGAAGAAAGCAAAGGCTTTGCACAGCATATATGTTTATTTTAAAAAGGGTGAGCGCCAGGCACAATGCTCACTTTTGCAGATGCAATGCTGAATGAAAAGAGACACAAAACTCTTAATGGATGCCTTGCTTATGGAGCTTACAGTCTCCATAATAGAAAATTATGGGGGAAGATAGATATTAAATACACAGTTGTAAAATTGCATCTGTGGTAGGTACTATGAAGGAGAGAGAGGTGCACAGTCAAAAATGGAGGATTTGACCTAGGTAGGGAGGTCAAGAAAGGCTTTCTCTGAGGAAATAATGCATGTACTGAGACCTGAGCAATAAAGCCAAGGGGAGAGAGGAGACTTCCAGGACAGAACTTGATGATTATGAGGGACAGAAAATACATCAGTGTGGCTGAATTAGAGGGAGCAAAGGTGAGACAGGTTTGAGAGAAGATGGAAGAGGTGGACTAAGGCCAAACTACAGGGAAGCCATTTTGAATTGTAAGCAAGAGGGGGTTTGGAGTGTGGGGACTGGTGATGTGATTGTTTTGCATTTTTAAGAGGTTATTTCTGACTTTGGTATGGAGAACAGATTGGAGGGGGACCTTGGAAATATGGATAGATCAGCTAGGAAGTGGGTAGTGGAGGAGATGGGGAGAAACAAAGATTTAGGAAGTAAAACCTACAGGATTTGGTAATAGATTTGAAATAGGGGTGAGAAAGAGGGAGGTGTTAAGAATGACTCCTAGATATCTAGCTTACATAATATGGGAATCACCTGGGCTAGATTTAGGAGAAAAAGCAGTGAGTTCAATTATGGTAGAGTAGAATTTACAGTGTTTTTGAGACATCTGAGAGATTTCAGATAGGCAGCTGTTACAGTTTGAAGCTTAGAGGAAAGGCGAAAGATTTATATCTTTATATAGGGTCTAGTGAGATTGAATTGAAGTGGTGGGAAATATGATTATGAAGGTAAGCTGAAACTATCATCATGGATGTTCATGGCATATAGCCTTCAGTGTATAGTTTGGGCTTTGTTCTACATCATAAACCATAGAAGTTTGAACAGAGCAGTGACAAATAAGAACTGTGCTTTAGAAAAAGTAGGCCCTAAGATGAATTGGACAGAGCAGGGGTTAGTACCTATACCAGAAGTACTTAAGATCTGAATAAGTGTGTAAAGGAGAGAAGAGGATGGCTGGGAGAGCTATTGCAGAGAACAGATCCACATAGGTGGACAGCTAAATGAGAGCGGGTGAGATGAGGAAGAAGAATGAGCCAGATAGGATTTCCAGAGAGCCTGGGTAACCGGGAGGAGGATGGGGACAGGCGTGGAATAGCATAAAACTGGAAAGTATTTGGAATTGCCAGTCTAATTAGGATTTGTCTTCTTTTTAAAAGTTCGTATTTTCCAAGTCACCAAGGAACATCCATTATTCCAGTCATACTTAGCATCTAACTATAATATATTCTCTGATTTTCAGACCTATATCCTAAAGTAGGTCTTAAAGTTGTTTGTTACAATGTAAAATTTAGGGTGTACATGAGACTGTGGGAAAGGAACTATGGATTGTTTTTATGTATTAATTGGTATATTTATTTTTTCATTTCATCTCAGTTTTCAGTGTCCATCTCTAAAAGATAAGGACACTTAATATAATCACAATATCATCACACCTAAAGTATAAAGAAATTAACAATGATTCCTTAATATAACAATGTAGTGTTTAAATTTCTAATTGTTTTATAAATGTCAAATGTTATATTTAAAATGTTCAGTTTACTTAATCACCGTCTGTATAAGGTTCCCCTGGCAAACTGCTGATATATATCTCTTAAGGCTGTTTTAGCCAACAGATTCACCCTCCCATCTCCCCTCCCATTCCTGCGACTTATCTGTTGAAGAAACCAGGTTGTTTACCCTGTAGAGTTTCCCTCAGTCTGTATTTTGCAGATTTCATTCCCATAGTGTTCCTTAACATGCTCTTCTGTCTTAGACTGAGAGAGGTTTGATCAATTTAGGTAAGATCTGTATTGTAATTGTTTTTGTTCTTGTTTTTCAATGTATTTTCTACTATAATCAAGTGGTTGGATTGGATGCAGACTTAAATGTTGTATGGTGCCAGCTATGGTGGATAAGAATTTAGGAGAGTGAAGTCAGGGAGATTGGGTGGTCGTGGTTAGAATAACTTCATACAAGTGGTAAGACTGATTCTGGTCTTAGAAGATATAGGATATGTTGGAGGAGGAAGGCAGGTATGATACTACAGATGGGGAGAACAACATGAAGTTAGAAAGGGAAATAGGAGGGGACAGACCTGGAGGGCTTTGAAAGCCAGGAAGAATAATTCACAGTTGATTTGGTAGTTCGTGTGGAACCATCGAAGGTTATTGAACTGGGATGGAATGTGATAAAGGTGCTGTTTTAGAAAAATAGGTCTGGAAAGAATTTAGGTAGGGAGTTTATTATTGAGGTTGGGAGAGTTTTAGGTGGCAGAGGTATGGTGATCACCAAAAAAGGGGATAGTGAAGAAAGATCAGAGTAATAGGAAGAAAGGATAGCAGTTTGGAGAAGAGACTGGCAGTGGAGGAGAGAGAAAAAGCAATTGGTATTTGTAAGAATTACCAAATAGGCATGGGTAATTATCAGTTAAATATTTTATAATGATTTTATAAAATATATTTTACTTGTCTTGATAGTAATTTCTTGAGTTTTTAAGTACTTAACATTTTGGGAACATTATACTCCCCCATTTAATCTTATGTTCTGATCTTTTATGTGCTTAAGAGCGTGTTATAGTAGAACAGATAGGATAATATTTAGAAATACATCAGTATTGGGGCGCCTGGGTGGCTCAGTTGGTTAAGCATCCGACTTTGGTTCAGGTCATGATCTCGCAGTTCGTGGGTTCGAGCCCCGCGTCGGGCTCTGTGCTGACAGCTCAGAGCCTGGAGCCTGCTTCGGATTCTGTGTCTCCCTCTCTCTGCCCCTCCCCTTCTCCTGCTCTGTCTCTCTTTGTCTCTCAAAAATAAATAAAAGTTATAAAAAAATAAAAAAAATACTTCATTATTACAGCCTCCTGAATTAAGCAGAGTGTTTGTTTTATAATGTCTCTGCTCTCCAGTGTAACAGTGAAGCAGTAAGGTACTGGCTAATAGTAACTGAACACTGGATGAAGGAACTAGATACTGACTTCTCTTTGGCACTCTTGCTCTAACTAGCTGTTGACTTTTAGGTCTGTGCCCTCATCTCTGTGTTGTAGTAGGTCCCTTTAAAGTCCTTTCTAATGCTGAAATTCTATGATTGTGGAGTTGGTGGCTCAGATTAACTAAAGCAATAGACCGCAGCCTTTGACTGTTTTAGGGTAGTTTGAATAAAGAAGGGATTTTCAAAAAACATACAAATTAAAAACTTGATTAGAGCATGAGAAATGTTCACTATTTATACAGAGTAGCAGTTTCCATACTGTCTTTATTTTGGAAGCTTAAAAAACTGATTAGTGAACTAAATGTCCATCAACTGATGAATGGATTAGGAAGATGTGGTTCATCTATACAATGGAATACTACATGGCA